>WEDG01002965.1:0-214033 GCA_017591395.1 Schistocephalus solidus
CTGACGAAGGCTGTAGTATAGTATTATACTTTTACTATAGTATAGTATTACTATAGTATTTTCGATTGTTTCTCACTAATTAGAACATTTGCCGGCAAAGCTCTTTAAGAGCTGACCTCTTAAATGCTGCTTCTCCCTCAATCATTGCAAAAACGTCGTTCTCAAATTCTAATTTTCACAGTGCGGCTCCATCCTCTTCAACGGTCGATAGAAAAGTACTGTGACTTCACTAAAGGAGAATGTTACCGACGTGCCAACAAAGGCGCCTGGCTGTTGTGAGACATTTAAACGTTAAGCTTTGTGACTTTTGGGATTATCTTAAAACGCCAAACCGGTGGCCTAAGCTATCATCGCATAGCCGTTCGCATTGGGCCGCAGTCGAGAACCGTACTTATCCAATTTGAATATGGGAGCCCTCCCACCACTTTAATTCCTGGGTAGCAGGTGACACTTTAATCTTTTGTGGAGACCAGCAAACAATTAGTTTCAGTGACTCCTGCCTCAAGCACGTGTTATGTTCTCAGCCTTAACACTGAGTCTACAATGCATTTTCCTCCGTCAAAGACCCCTGATTAAGAAGAGGAAAACGCCGGTATTGCGCCTTAGAATCTAACTCGAAGCCTCCCTTCTTATGTGATTAGGCGATGATTTTTGGTCTTTGGAAGGAGTCTCTGTGTACTTTCCCATAAGGACAGTAAGCAACCAGCAAACCATTGATTTGAACCGAAAACTGCATGGAGTTTTCTGTTATCTGAAATAAATAGATCCCCGCTAAATGATGCCCGTGGGTAAAGTACGTTTTTGAGTTTAAATTGTGAATTTCCCAAGAAATAAGCATGCGAACAATAGTTGGCAACAAATAGACCAAAAGAAATGTACCAGCTAGGTTCATATCTCTCTAGCTCAGTTATTAGTTAGCGAGGTAATGCTTAAATGTTAAGACGTGTGACTCTCATTGAGAGTAACAAGCATCCTGCAAGTGCAAATTCCTTTTCTTCGAATACCTACGAGCCACTATAGTTTTAAAAGTGCGTACCTAGGCCCACAGCGTCGTTCGCAGTGTGTCACTTTCTCTGTAAGGACTCCACTGTTCTGTTTTCTGTCCACACCATCGCTGACTAACCAGTTTTTAAGTGATCATATGACTGGCTCAGACGGGTTTGGCCTTATTAGCGATGACAACAGCTAATCTTAACCTACACCTGGCTCTGGTCAGTGCACCTTCCATTGCATCACCAGTTGTCAAGGCCAGGTCAGGGACGGTACGCCCCACCCCCTAACTATGCCCCATTACGTTAACCTCACTGTCGATTTGAGTATCCCTGATTTTAGCTGCGAAGTAAGTCTCACCATTTTTGATCGTTCTTGCTTTTGGTGTACCTATTTCTGTATTTACCTGTCGAGTCGCTATGATGTAGGCGAAATACCCCTGGCTGACGGCTCAAAGTTAGTTTGCTGTATGGCCTGTAAAAGTGTTCGAGAATCCTTGCTGATCTGATATTTTGCACTTTAGCAGACATCTACGTCATGTCGTCTTCACGTACATCTACACCGTCAAACAAAGATGCGCAGTCGTATGTGTCCCGTATTCTTCTACCTGCGAATCCGCTGCGGCAAATGTCAACCAATTCCCCTTATAAAAGTTCTCCGCTGAGGACTTCATCACCGGCACCTACTAGTTCTTCTCCCTGGACCCTTTCCTGGTTGACTGCTGCATCTCCACGTGACAGGATTGGGACACCACCCTCACTGTTCAATTTTAAGTCCCCCATGCGCAATCCTATCCGCTCGCCGGCCAACCGAAGCCTCCGTGTGGGCGGCCCCTCAACCCCTTCTCGACTCGGCTACCTTCCCCGAGTTACTGACCTTCCGCTGGAGCCAACCTCTATGATGGAACGCGCACTGCGCATTCTGGAGTCGAAGAAACGTCCCCTTAACGCCCTATCTGATGAAACCGAAAACCTTCCTCTAACCCCAGATGGTTTGGCCACCGCAAAGCGACGCTGTGCTAGTGTGAGCACAAGCACAGTCCAACAGAATAACAGCCACCAGACCGCACTGCCTGATGTGGCCAATCTAGGCGTAAATGGAACACCAGAATACTTTAAGTGCACATCGCTTGTTGATATAAAACGGACTAGTCGACGCTCCTCAGATAATCACTCTGATTTGGCCTCAGAACCTGGACGTCCTGACGTCGTGGTATCCACCCAGCGTAACCGACCTGTCGGTAAACCCTTGACCTCTTCTGTCCTGCCAAACCGAGTTTCTTGCTTACCCTCTGCCGAACTGGAAGCTTTGGCTTTCGGCTCTAGGAAAAGGCCTAGAGCGGAGTCTCCGCATACCTCCTCCACAAGTAGCGCTGCTGCTGAACTTCTAGATAGTATCCTCGGCACAACTGTTGCAAGTCCTGCTGCACCGGCTGCCAAACGAGTCACACGGGAAATACCCACTCAGACTGAGAACGCGTCCCCATCGGTGGCTGTGAGTGCGGTTACTACCACCGCCGCCGCTGCCACCACCGCCAGCACATCGTTCAGCCCGCCAACTACCGTTCAGCCCTTGCGACATGTGAGCTCAGTCTCAAAATTCATTGCGGGTCTTGAGGCACGCGCGAGGGCCAGTGCTCTAGCGCGTTCTCGAAGCCGTCAGATGAGATCCTTTGCTGGTCAAATTGAGACGCTGGGCAGTCCAGCGTCGTACTCCTTAGAGGCTCGGCATGATCGCATTCGCAAGTTATTTGCCAGTCTGGCGGAGGTCCCGTCAACAGTCACAGCGGCAACAACAGCCTCGTCGCTGGCGACGGTGTCTTCGTCGTCATCAACGGTGGCAGTAACGACTGCTTCATTATGCGTCACCACCGCATCGGCCCCAAGTGTTCCCGTTTTTATCTTCGGTAAAGAACAGTCCCAAAAGACGATAGAGTCACTGAGCTCCAGCCCTGCTACTATTGCTACTGCCAGTACTGCTGAAGGACCCGTATCGATTTTTCCTACTGCTGCTACTACCACTGCTCCAGCAGTTCCCTTCGGGCAAAAAGCCGATGCTATCAAACCAGAACTGCCTGTCGTTGCCGGACTCCCCACCGCCAGCTCTGTCGTTCAGAGCGAAGGGACAACGTCAACTGCTGGATCAGCAGTTTTCTCTTTTGGCAATTGTAAGTCCATGTAGTCGGAAATTTTTACTTGCGAACCAACATATTTCCTTTTAATTGTGATGGCATAATCGGCCACTGAAACACTAAGCAGTATTACCCTATTCTTATGTTTTATCCATTTTTAACTAAGGAAATTGTTAATGTACTCTCAAGTACTTCTTAGAAAGGACGCACGTACATATTTGTACAAGATTTGAAGATAAATCCGAGAGACTTAAGGGTGGATTTGAATTAAATAGCCTTGGAAATGCTTTAGCATTTTTACAGTTTGTAAAGTGGGAATTTTCTACGTCTTTGTTTCCGTTGAGATGTTTTTAATTCTACTCCCTTAACCTTCCCTTGTTGTTGACTTCTTTAGCCGGCATGGCAGCTGCCCAGACCACAAATTCCACCACTCCCTTATTCACCGTTTGTGCCGGTGGCAGCTTGCCGTCATCAACATCCACCACCTGTTCTACCGCAGCGACAACTAGCACCGCCTCAATCTCCTCACCATTTGTGTCTGCTACAGGTGTCTCTTTAGCGGCACCGCTGAGCAGTTCAGCTTCAGTGCCCTCCTTCAACTTTGGTGGCAAGAGTTCAAGCTCATCGGCTTCCACCACATCATCACCAACCTTTAACTTTGGACGCGTAGAGGCCGTTGCCACTAGTGGCTCGGCAACCACGACACCATTGACATCAGTCTTCGGTTCTGCGGCAAAGACACCGGTTACTTCCATCTCCGCTGCCGTATCAACTACTTTTCAGCTGGCCTCGACAATGACTAATACTAGTGGTATAAGTGCTTCACCGGCGCCCACTATGACGTTGTTTATGCAGCCCAAACCAAGTACGACGGGTTTGACGACCACAGTGGTGCCTTCATCTGTGTTAGTAGCAAGCACGACTTCATCGCTCTTCGCACCGTCATCCTTACCAGCAGTTGTCTCGAATTCAACCACAAATGCCTTCTCTTTTGGTTTGAAAGGGACTACTACCTCCGCATCAGCGGTATCAGTTCCCCCTGTCTCTACCACGGGAACATCTCAGCTCACCACCTCAACACTCTTCAATTTTGGGGCTAAGCCGACCGCGCCATCTACCACTGCTCCAGCGGTACCGGGATTTTCTTTCGTAACGGCACCTAGTTTTGCCTCCGAAGCCCCTGTTTTCGGATCTAACACCTCGTCTTCCTCCGCACTTGCCTCCAACGCCGTTCCCATCACGACAACCACCACCACCTCATCACTATTTGGGGCCATCAATGCGACTGGTGCCGCCACAAAACCGGCCTTCTCGTTTGGCGCTTTGACCTCTGCGTCATCTGGAACCTCTCTGTCTACTAGCCAGTCCGCCTCCAGCAAGCCCTCACCAGGCTTTCCTTTCACCCTTCCATCCACCACCGCGGCTAGCCGTGCAACTTCCATATTTGCATCTACCGCTCCGGCCAGCAGCGCTGCTACCTCCACCCCAACGCTGTTTGCACCATTCGCCATAACGCAGAACGGGGTTTCTATGGCGGCCACGTCGACAACCTCTTCTGTCCCCTCAACCACATCCAGCTCGACTTTTTTGTTTGGTGTGGCGCCTTCAACGTCAGCGGCTACCAACAGCAGTTCAGCTTTCGGCGCTGCCGGCTCTACGGTCCCGAATTTCGCTTTTAGCGCGACTTCTACGACAGCGCCGACGTTCAAGTCCCCCGCTTTCGGGTCTCCTGTGGGCTCTACGACTGCCGCCGCCACCACCACCTCCGTGGCATCCACGGGAGGTTTCGCCTTCACCGCCGCCGTCGCTGGCCCCTTGAGCGTTGCCTCATCTCTGTTTGGCAATCCGGCGGTCAGCAGCTTCAGTGTTGGCAGCCCTTCTCTTTTTGGCCAGTCGCCTGACACTTCCTCTGCTACTCTGTTTGCCCCGTCTAAAGCCTCCCCTGCCACTTCGACGACCTCTGCGGCGAACCGAGGACTAAGTTTCGCCTCTGTTAGCTCAGCATCAACAACCTCTGTTTTTGGGGATAAATTTGGCGCAACCACAGGTCCGGTCGTTTCCTCAAATGGGTTCAGTTTTGGTGCATCGACGGCCACTAACAGTACCGCCACTGTCGCACAACCGGCACTTGCGGGAGGCTTTGCTTTCAACTTTAAGGCTGCCACGGCCAATACAACCAGTGCTGCCCCTGCTGCGGTGTCCATCTTCACTTCACCCAAGAGCTCTCCGGCTAATTTATTCGCCGCCGGTGCCTCAACACAGCCTTCCGCCATGGCCGCCACTGCTCCCGGACCTTTTGGCCTGATGGCAACGACTACGGCAGGACCATCGTTTACCTTCGGCAGTACCGCTACGTCTGCGGCGACCACTGCCAGCAACATGGTTTTTGGAAGCGCCGGGGGTTTTGGCAGCTCAGTGGATGCGCTCAAGAGGACAGCTAGTTCAGCCTTTGATGCGGCACCCTCGACCACAACAACGATCGGCCCGTTTGGTTCTGCTTTGACATTTGGCGCCTCTGCCACTGGCTCGCCGGCTCAGCCCAGTGCTGCGAAGTCTGTCGCTTTCGGAGCGCCCGTTTTTGGTGTGACATCGGCTGGCCAACCCTTCAACTTCACTGGAGGCGCCTCATCAACAACGACACCCAGCAACGGATTCAACTTTATGCTCGGTAGCACCACCTCGGCACAAAACGCTTTCGGTTCTCCCTCGGTGGGGAATTTCGTTTTCGGTCAGGCCACTCCCCCAACTTTCGGGGCGCAACCAGGTGTGGGAGGTAGTCCGCCGAATCCCTTTAGTGCTAACCCTTCCCCCGTTGGGACTACCAGTTTGCACCGCCGTCGTCAGCTGCGCCTCAAGGGTAGACGTTAGGTCGTTGCTGTCCCTGCTTCATTAGATTACCCAAATCCGTTAATTCCTTCTCTTCATCCTCCTTCTCCTCCTTCTCCTTCTCCTCCTCCTCATCCTCCTCCCTTCACTCTCCTCCATTCAGACCCCACCAACTATTTTCAATTGCATCCGCTTCACCCAAGGTTTTATCTGCCTGTAAGTGCGCGTGAATGTACGAATTTTGATGTATACCTTCCAACGGCTAGCTGATTTGCCCTTCTCGAAGCGTAACCGCCATCCACCCAGTTCCTATCTTTAATATTTTCCGTTTGTGCGGGTCTTTTTCTACATGGTTCAGCCCTGCCAAACCACGTCCCGTCTATTTTGAGGATTACTGCGGTTGCCATAAGGATTGGCTATCGTCTACCCATTTTGGTCCGAATTCTCGAGGAAATCTTAAGTGTCCACCCCCTCTCTGCCCTTCCCTGCTTTGCTCCTGAAGTCTGGCCTTTGCGACCGTCACTTAATGCCATTAAGGCCTTGGGATATTTTTCTGCCTTGATGTATCTCCGAAAAACTCTGAATTTAAAAAAAGATCCTGTTGTGGTTTTTGTTTTCATCTTTTGAGTACAAATTATCATGGTTCAGCCGGGAGTTGCATCGACCTCATGCATTTTCTGTTCCGTTTGGACCTTAGTGTTTTCAGTACTGTGGACAGACTGCTGGTATTAGGGCGAACTGCAAAATCGACCGTTTTAGGCTTATGTCTACCGTCCTCAGCCCGCCATAAGGCCGACTAACATCTGTACCTAGGCAACGAGACTGAAGTGCCCTATGACGCCACGCAGGTCGCTGTTCTTCCATTCTATTCTTTTCCCGCGTGCGTTGAAGTCTTAAAGCTTCCGTAACTGCGGTGTAGCTGGAGTCCATTGTCGTCCTCCCTGAGATGCTCCTACTAGGTTGGAGGCGTAGAACCTAGCTAAAGCGTTAAGCCACCACGGGAAGTAGAAATGAAATATCGTAGCCAGGAGCAGAATTTGACCTCGGGATCGGGGGGCATCATCGCCACTGGAAGAAGTGGAATGCTCTGATTTTCGGTATCACTCCTTTAGTCAAAAAGGCTGAAAGTTGAGGCCAGCGTGTGGTCTCTACGTTATCCAAGCCCTTGAAATGACCAGCTTGCGACCGGACGGGAAATACGTTGCTTGGTGATGCTTGCGTTTGCTTACAGCAATGCTTGTTTGCTTTGCATTGACCCATCGCGCTCTGATGATGGACAAGAACCAATATAGCTGGAAATGGGCATAAGGGTAATGACTGCCAGAACCAACTAGCCCGTTCACCCGGGCTACACGTGACCAGGTTCCGACTGCAGGTCTGCCTGTCTAAGATTGGTTCGGATCGCACCTGGGTGAGCATTTCATGGAGGTCACATTAGGATGGTGCGATCGCGGCATGACCCAGGCCTCAGAAGGTCGAGTTATCTCTTAAGGACCACCCACATAACCTCTATTACCACTAATTCCCGCAATGTAAGTTTCACGGATTATATGTTCCTGAACCCGACTACATACCATATCCTTGCCAAATACAAAATACATTTCTGAAAACAGTCATCGACCCGACGCATATTCAAGTGATTGGATAATAACTGAAGTAGGCAGTAGGGAGACGCCCCGTTGGCTGATTCAGTATTTCTAGCTTCATTGTGCGTTTAGAAGTGGACAATTGTATCCAAATCGCAACCGAAAACAGCGGTCGGGACTTGTTCATGAGTTGGCATCTAGGAGACACTTGGAGCTCTTTCGCTTAACATTCTTTAAACTCTTCTCATTGCGGACGATCGAGGTTAGTACTGGTACTCAGTTGATGATTTTTTAGGAAGCCCTTGCTGGTGAATTGATAACGCTGCCAAAGTCGCCCTAAAGCTTCAGACTTGGTTATTTTTCCGTCATTAAACCTTTTACACCAAGAAGGTCGCTGACACAATTCTAATGACTTTTGCAGATGTAGAAGGCTTTGTTTGACGTGATCCTCTTTAACCCAGCGTTGTCTGACTGTTTTTGAATATCTTCCACCTTGAGAGTCATAGGGTAACGCTACAACTCTCCGCTTATTGGATTGGGAAGACTGAGATGGATGTCGATGCGATGTCGATCGTAGCCATTGCTACAGCAGCTGTCGATTTAATGGAAATTTCATAGTCTGTTTCCTGCGAGAGACAGGACAACAGTCTTACGATATCGGTCTTGATGGCAGGAGGGGCTCAAAAGTCTCTCCGCTATGGCATTGGACGTCTACCCCTGAAGAAGGTAAATTCAGCACCCACTTCGTTCAGTTTCCTTTGCTTGCCTAAAGAGCGTTCATCTCGCATCTGCTCAATTAACAGATGACCAGAACTACACTACTTGTTGCTTGGTTATCCCTGGATGTTTTGAAAAAATGATGAAAATTTTGGGTTTCGAGAGTGAGATTGTAAAGTAGTAGTAGTAGTAGTAGTAGTAGTAGTAGTAGTAGTAGTACAACTACTACTACTTCTTCTACTATTACTAGTACTACTACTATTACGATTATCACTGCCTCTACTAACACTTCTATTACTGCTATCATTAATAGTAATGCTATTAATATTACCACAACTACAAATAATAATACCACTTTCACTATTTCTACTACTCCTACTAATACTATTGCTTCTACTTCTTCTTATACTACAGCAACTACTGCTAATACTAAGACTAACACTAGTACTACTAATTTTTGTGCTATTGCAACTACTGTAACTACTAATAATACTGCTATTATTACTTCTAATAAGTCTACTAATACTACTAATAATAGTACTAGTTTTACTACTACTAATACCACTACTACTACCACAAACAATGCTTTTATTAATATTTATACTATTGATATTACTATTACTACTGCTACTACTAATGGTACGTATACTACGAATAGTACTACTACTAATACTACTAATAATACTACTAAACCACTAATAATACTATTAATTTTACTACTAAGGCTACCGCTACTATTACTTCAACGTATTCTAATGCTTCTAAATATACCTCTACAACTATTATAATTACTATTAATACTACTAATACTACCATTAATACTGTCACTACGACTACTAAAACTACTTCTATTACCACCAAATCTGTTACTTCTTTAACGACCATTAATATTACTACTACAAATTCTAGCAATACTACTAATTCTTCGATTACTACTACTAATACAACTCTTCCTACTACTACTACTACTGCTACTGCTACTACTAATATTTCTACTAATAATATTACTACCACTACTGCTACTAAAATTACTTCTCCGAATTCTAATACAACTACAACTGCTTCTACTACTTTTACTACTATTACTACTACGAGGACGACGACTACTACTACTACTACTACTACTACTACTACTACTACTACTACTACTACTACTACTACTAATAAAACTACTGCTTGTGATACTTAGTCTGCTGCTACTACTGCTACCACTAGAAATACTACTACTACTACTACTACTACTACTACTACTACTACTACTAATAGTGCTAGGGCTACCCACTAACTACTACTTGTATTTGTGCGACTACTGCTGTTGCTACTATTGTTACTATGAACACTAATAATATTACACCTATTGCTACTACTACCGCTGCTGCTCCTACCAGCAATACTACTGCTACAACTTATAATAATGACACTGATATTACTGTCCCTGCTGCCTTTACCACCGTTGCAAAATCACTGACCAGGACGCATTTCACGAAAAATCGTCAAATGTAAGCTCTGATTCGGTACCGGTTCTCAAGGTGATCACATATTTAATAACCGGGCTCTTCTCGTTGCCTGCCAAAGGATCGACTTTGAACCAATTGTTCATTCCAATTACATAGGTTATGTCCCCTGAAATGATAGTGACACCATTTTCACCCCGAATAATCCCTCCTATATTAAGGTCATTTCCGAAACTTTTAGCGTCCAGTGATGAAAAAAGAGCATGGGCTTCAATGTGGCTAACCCCGAAACAACTTCCTACGCTGACTGTCCTTATTTATAAACCATTCTTTGGCGTCCTCTGCCATGCGGATGCCATAACATTTGAAAGCGGCGACACGTCTTACCGCCAAAAAAGTTGGGAATGAGCAGAGGATATATGATAGTTGGTGCTCAAACCCAGCCTATGCCAAAGTGTGCATTTAAGTACAACACTACATACTACTGAATATGACAAAGTAGGCAGGTTTATAAACTTAGTTTTAATCAAGTTGATGCCGAAGTCTCATGTACTATGGCATAGACTGATGTTTGCGCGACGGCCATGTATCTCAGATTTTGGCATAAGCGTTCAAACGAGTGACCAACAACGAATCTTATAACATATCAGAAAGAAGATTAATATTACTCGCAAAGACCGAGGAAACTGGAATGGACATTTCTGGCTCATTAGCCTCAGGTGGTGGACCATCGCAGGTTCACACCCGTGACTCATTGATCAGAAGTCAAATCTCTAATTATTCAGCCAAGGGCTTGTTGCCTTGCTAGGTTCTATCGCGCACATTAACATCCGTCGCTGAACGCTCACTGATCGCTATTAGTGAAAGAGTTATGTAATGAACTACTGAAAAAATACTGGACCACAGAAAATCAAACTGACTAAATGTCTCAGTTTCAAATATCTGGTACGCACAAGGGTTTGTGCCTGCCTCGCTTATGACGCCATATAAGCCAGAAATGGTTTTCTTAGAATTTTTGTAGCGCATTAGCTAAATGTGATTTCTAGCATCCACGTCAAATGACAAAGTCAAACACGCGAACTAAGAACTCGCAAAATTATGCTGCAAATCTTTTGAACTTTGGGATTAAGTGACTTACCCCAAATGAAAAATTAACCATGCTGTGGTGTGTTAACTAGTGTGTGGTTGGTTATGGTAGACGTGAGCCTACAATGTTTATTTAAGCACAGCTAGTTGGTTTCTTTAACCAGAATGTCATCTCCTCCGAGCTAGCTGGAATTCATGGACTCAGCAACACGAAGCGAAAATTCTTCATCGTACAGGAAATTGGTAAGTTTTTTTCTAGTAAGAGGTGCTAGCGTAAACTTAAAGACATATTTATTCGACTCATTCCTACTCAAGTATGTGAAGTACCTAATAAAGCGTGCTGATGCTAACTTCTGTGGCATCTAAAACGTTGTGTACTTTATTTATTTGCCCAGCACTTTCTAAGAAATATAATATACGCAGCTGCCTTGCGGCTGCTGGCGGGGCTCGAGAGTTAGCCCCAAGGCACAACGGGACGAGTGAGTCTTGCAACTGATCTGCTTAAGGAACATGCATGTTCCGTGGTGCCCTGGAGCTCAGACTAGAGCCCTCACAGGCGGTCGCATAGCGACGTGTAGCATTCCATTCCATCACAAATATATATATATATATATATATAGAACAATGGTAGCTGGGCGCTCACCGATTGGTTACAGGACTCACTCGTCCTGTTGTGCCTTGGGGTTAACTCTAGAGCCCCGCTAGCAGCCACGGAGCAAGTAGTGATATAGGCAAAATGATATAACCGACAAAGGCAAGGGAAACTGGAATGGCCATTTCTGGCTTATACGCCGTCATCCGCCAGCCACACCCAACCCCAGGCGCTGCGGCGCCCGAGGCTTGATCTCACGACCTGTCGGGCAGAATTCCAACGCTCTACCCACTGTGCCACGAGCTCATTGTCTTGCCGGTTTCGATCGGGAATAATAACAATGGTTGTTGGGCACTCACCGATCGGTTACAGACTTACTCGTCCCGTTGTGCCTTGGGGTTAACTCTAGAGCACAGCTAGCAGCCACAGAACAGTTAGTGATAAAGGCAGAATGATATAACCGACAAAGACAAGGAAGACTGGAATGGCCATTTCTGGCTTATACGCCGTCATCAGCGAGCCACACCCAACCCCAGGCGCTGCGGTGCCCAAGGTTCCAACTCTCGACCTGTCGGGCAGAAGTCTAACGCTCTAGCCAATGTGCTACGAGCTCGTTGTCTTGCCGGTTTCGATCGGAAATAATTACAAAGGTAGAAGGGTGCTCACTGACAGGTCGCGAGTTCAAGCCACGGGCGCCGCAGCGCCTGGGGTTGGTATGGCTGGCTGATGACGGCTAATAAGCCAGAAATGGCCATTCCAGTCTTCCTTGTCTTTGTCGGTTGTATCATTTTGCATATATATTAACTTCTTTGGGACCAAAATAACTTTATTTTTTAAGTTTTCCAAGCTGGTGCCGCAGTTCGTCCTTAGACAAATGGGAATTTACAGAAAATAGCTAACCTTAAACAATGCCTATCTCAAGGTTCTATGTTTGGCTAAATTTGATCTAATTGACGTTCAGAGATTTAATTTATTCGTTTGACAGTGGCTGTGATCGTTTTCCTTGAGCTTGAGAAATTTTGTAGTTGGTATTTAAGTCGATATGCCTGCTATTGTGTGCCTCGTCTAAGTGAATTGTCTCCAGTAATTCTCGGCCCTTCCTTGTTGGGCAGGCGCCATGTGTCTACTGGGTTCATTGCTACCTGAGATAAGGGATCTCGTTACCTCACCGCTAACTGATGTTCATGTAAATGGGTGGATAGACATTTCACGGTTTGGCCACAATAGACTGCATCACAACTGGTACATGGTATTTTGAAGACGCCTTCTTTTCTGTTGAAATAACTAACCCTACCCTAAAGGTGAACAAGCTAGGTGCGTACAGTTTTGTAGGTTTGTGTGCTGTTTGTATATGGTGTTTCTTAATTTGTCTTTCGACGAGCTCAGACAAACTCCTTACATATGGGAGGGTTCGCCAGTTTGTTGCTTTTTACACCTGGTAGGTCGTAGTTCTAGAAATAAATTTTTCTTCGAATTGATATTGCCGCATTCATCGTCGGACAAAGGCAGGAGGATATCCATTTTGGAAAAATAATTTTGAAAAGGTATTTCATTTCTTTTTGATATATTTCTTCATTAGAAAATTATGTTTTTGCTCGAATTAGGAAGCTGTTTACAGAGCGTTTGTGAGACATGGGGTGGTTTCTCCCAAAATGTCAAAAGGCCTCGGAGTATGTATCTTTACGATAGGCTGACGTATGTAGTCTCCAATCTGTCTTCCTTTATACGAAAGGGAGTCGTTCATCAATTTCTGTTTCGAAGGGGGAATGCATTCCTGGGAATTTGGAGTTCAGGCTTTTTGGAGTGGTTCAAGTTGGACTTTTTTGACGATAATAAATGTATCGTCCACGAAGCAAAGCCAAAATCTTGGGTTAATTTTTGGAAGAGCTCTAGTCTATAGTTTCTGCATCACAGCCTCCGCCAAAAAACGGATATTGGTGAACCCATAGGGGCACCTTTTTATTGTCGAACATGCTAGAAAACAGCCAACAGTTTCATCTGCGGCTATAAAAGCTCTTTACATCTTACATCTAACTTGGATCATATTTCTTTCAAAAATATTTGGAGCCTGCAAAAACTGACCTGAAAAGTGCAAGGAAAAAACGTTCAATGCACGAAAACTTTGCTTATCTGCTTAATAAACACAATGAAAAGACCATGAGAATCAATGTCTTCATGATTAAGAGGCTTTATGTTCACACGCAGCGTCACCACAATTTGTGAATTTGATCTCACTGATCTGATGCGGGCTTCATCTGTCCTAGAGGCCCATTCTCGAGCCCCACCAGCAACCACACAGTGGCTAGTACAAGACGCAGAAGAACAATACCAAAAAAGACGAGGGAGACTGGAGCGAAAAATGTCTGGCTAATTAGTCGTCATCAGCTAGCCATACTAAACCACAGATGTTGCGCCACCAGAAGCTGCAACCCATGACCTGTTGATAAGATATCCAAAGCTCTAACTAGGGAGCTACGATTTCGTTTTTGTCAGTTTAAATGGGCAATATTAGCAGGTAGATGTTCGCACGGGTAATGATATTCCACTTATCATACTAGCCGACGTGGGGCTGCTGACAGGACTCGAGAGTGAGCCCAAAGTTAGTTAGGGACGAGTGACTACCGCATCAAATTGGTGAGCGCCCATCTACCAAAGGTTATTATTCCTGATCGAAAACGAGACTGGTCAGGGTTCGCATTGCAGGAAGATCTTTGTGAAACACATGACGTTTCGTGTGTTATCCTATCCATTCTGTATTATAAAAAGCTGCTTTTCTCTGGAACGCAACAGCCTTCATTATGTGATTTATTGAATGCTTCTTTGGTCATTGGTCCAACGCAGTAAACTGTTAAACCATGTTCAAAACGGATTCTGTGGCTGGTCAAAGCGTGTGGCAAAACTTGTCAGTCATATCTCATCATCCCAGAGGCTGCGCTCGGGTCCGTCTGTCCTTGAGAGTTGTTTTGCGGTATCGTCTCCTCACCACCTGCTGATGCTTATGTAATCAGTTAAGAAAAGATTTGGCGGTTTGACCGAAATAGATGGTACCACAAATGGCACATGAGATTTTGCAGATAAGACTTTTTCTATCGAGATAGCCTTCTTATCCTTAGAATGTAAAAGCGGTGTGTGCAGGGTAATTGCCAGTTGATATGCTATACCTTTCTATACAATTTAGATTTTTGTCAACAAGTTACATAACTTGTGTGGGTTTGTCAGGGGGCAGCTTTCGATCCTGGTGGACGCTTCTCAAAATAAATAAGTAACAGGACAGTGGAAAACATTTTGTGGGCATGAAAAGCTTTATTTTTTGCTAAATAAGCGTACACGCCGAAAATATTATACAGAACATGGCCATTTTATATCGGACAAAACTGTAAGTATCTTACACGCAAACCGGGAGTCTCTAAATTATACCTTATTTGTACTTTGTTTCAAAGCATTCTTTGTTATTTTGGTGCATCCCTCTTGGTTACGCGTCCTCTTAGTCAGCCTTAGTTAACTGACATATTCTACATTCGATTACTTTTATTCTTGTTCGGAGTGAAAACATTATTTCTAAGTCAGCAACGTAATTTGCCTTAGTGTCAAGGCGGGTCAGCATTATTCGAATGTAAAACTTTCGAAATGTTAAAATTGTTGATTATTCATTTATTGGATTTATTTGCCAAATTCACAGCATTTCCTGCTATAAAATGCATACTGCAAAGTCACAGAATACAGAAGAATGCACTCTTTACACGGCAATAAAAATTGAAATGCCAGTTTTATTTTCGTTAAGCACACCTGGCACACAGGTTTTCCTAATATACATAAACTGCTTATTCACTCTTCGGTAAAAGACGACGAACGTTGCGAATTATGGATTCCTCAACCTTCTTCGACTACGGGATCCACCATCGATCAAAAAGTGCAATGCATTTGTTGTTTACGTGTTTTAAGACTTTTGGAGATGATGGGTGTTTCCGCTTCAACAACATTGCCTTTTCTCTTCACGAAAGCTGGTGTTACCGCAACATGGATTTATAAAGCAACATTGCCTCACAGAAAAAGTGAGCTTTCTCTCCTTCTCCTCACCCCTGAGGCTCTGCTGGGTAAAGAGTTTATTCCCGTCCGACTGCCTCACCGTTAAGTTCCCTGCATACCTGATGAATTATTTGCGGTATTCCCAGGTGTAATCCTATATCCTTATTGGCAGATGTGAATTACTGTCACAAGTGAAGATAATGAGGAGATTTTGGCGTGTACTGAGCGGATACAAAAAGCAAATTTCGCAAAAAGTCGTTGAGCTGAGAGGAAACCTGTTTAAATTACCAATTGACAGTTTTCCCGCCGCTGCTGCAAGCAAAAATATTTTCTGTGTGTTTACTCATAAGGACATCGTGGGAGTGCAAGTGACCCAACTCGTTTTATTGGAAATGGATGAACCTGCTTATTTAATCTCAACAATAAAGTTCGGCAAAGGAAATTCTAGGCGAGAAACTCATGATGAATAGCCAAGTCAGCCACGTAATTTGTATTAAGAAAGTTAAAATTAAATTTACGCCGGATAAATCAGGAGCAATGGTTTAGAACTGACTTTTTTTCTGAAATGCCAATGTCACCTGCGACTAGCAGCTTAATTCCTGCCTATAGAAGAAACTGTGGTATTTTTAATGAAAAGGGAGATTAATATAATGTTTAATCAGGAATACTTAACAAATGGTAGAACTTAAAGCGTCTATATCCTTATTTATCCAGCAACTTGCCAAGTATGCATCGAGCCGACGAAGGAGCTTTTGCATACTTTACGATTTATGAGCTGAAGAATATCAGCAAACATTCGAGAATAATGGTAGCAGATAAAAACCTTAAGTACACTTAGAAGGTTTTAAGCGTTGGAGGAGCATGTTTTGGCTGCCAAGGGTAACCATTCCAGCGCACCCTATTTTTAACAATTCGTGCCTGGTCCGAATCTAATTGTGTTGCGAATTCACTATGCTCAATGTTTCAGAAGAAAATCCAAAACAGTTTTTAATATGCCCTTCCTTGTCAGTAAAAACGCTAGCTAATAGGTGATCTGATCGGTATATCATTAATAAAATTATTATTAGTATTCGTACCACGCGCCAGAGTTGAGACCAACTGTGCATCTTGAGGTTTTTATTCTGAAGCTTGTGCTTCTTCCTGAATATTTGTTGAATCTCGTGAATGTCAGTGATAGAATTGCTCACTAATTCAAACCTGCTATGCACAGCAGGTACATTAACAATAAATATATATAAAACCGCACAGAGCAGTCAAATTTAATGTGACGTATCCCATGCATAAATTGGCCTTCTAATTACGCAGATCACACTGTAAGCATACACTAATTGGAAACAGGAGGACAAATTGTCAAAAGTGTGAAAAGATTTACGAGTTTAACCATGCAATCACCTATTAACTCACCCCAGAAACAAGTTAAACCACGAATTGATTTAACAGTGGGTCTCGGATGAGTAAGCAGATAATTATCGCATTGAATTAATGCTGACATACAGAGCGCTATGCATAAACAGTGAACATTTATGCACAGAGATGCTCATTGAACCGTTTTCCTGAGTAGCACATGTTTTCTAGGATAATTGCACCACAATAAGACGGTAGGCAAAAAGCTCACCACATGTTGCCTGACTTTAATCCGAAGTATAACGATCAATAGTCTTTTTTGTATATGTTTTTTCTGAATCATTTCTCTTGATAATCTGACAGTAACTGAACTAACTAGCGGAAAGGTTAACACGTTAATGGACTCATGATATCTCACCTGCGACTTACCTTTAACAATTTACAGCAGCGTATGTAACGAAATGACTGATCTCACGAAATCTTATCCGCAAATCTGAAATGCGTTTTCAAATAGGAAGGATAGCTAAAATGGAGTTCTTATATCCATCATTTTGCGACATAATGGCATGATATTTTGCAATCAACAGGATGCTGTCTTTTGAATGCCTTTTGTCTATGGCCGTCGGAAAAAACAAAATAACAGAAAAATGGCTACTTAATTAGTATGCTATTTTCTTTCGATTTAACGAACGCTTAAACAAATTTCACAGGCAACGCTATCAGGAATATAATTTTCGTTTACGCATTTATTAGGCCAACAATTTATTTATTATTTTTTACTCAAAGAAAGGGCCTACTAAGGTTTCGGAAAATATTGTCTAATACCCGAATAACGTTGCGTCTGGGTTGCCGTTGTATTTGCAGTCTGGGTTTTCATTTTTCCACTCCGTCTAAGGAAAACCGTACTTTCTTCTACGTCACAAGACGATACTATTGAGGGTTAAAGTTTGATAATGGACGAAAATTATTGTATATACTTAACGAGGAGCCTTGATGAAAGGGCAGACACGATGCTATTCGAAATTGACATTAAATTTTCTGTTAAAACTCATGATTATAAATGCCTTCAAATCCGAAGCTTCCCTGTCTTTGAGTGAAAATATTATAAGGCACACGATTGGCTATGGAAGGAGTAGAATATTTCTATAAATTACCTTTAAATTAATCCGATAATCAAAAACCCATTGAATAAATACATACTAAATAAGCAGCCATTTTTACAGCGTGTGAGTTTTGTAAGACGATCCAAATGGAGTAACTTCAAAAGCCAACATCCTGTCGTGTCCGAAATAACAGGGAAAGATGCTGCACAGTAAGTGGTCATACAACCCCTTTTATTTACTTTTTTCTCAAACAACTTGCCTTTTCGCAAAGCCGGTTGATATTTTATGAGATTTGTCGCTTACCATTTCCTCCCAACAGATTCTTTACTTGATCCAGTAATTCTGGATGATACTTAGAAAACATTAACGATGTTTGTGTGTATGAGAATAATTGTTGCAAACACTTTGATTTGTTCGCATCTCGCAAAATGACTACTGTTTGGAGATCAGTACTTACACTGTGTGATTTAACTGACGAAACGTTATGGTGGAAATGGAGATTATTCGTTCTATTAACCTAACATGTTGTGAACATTAACAGTTGGGAAAATGAGATTTCAAGGCTGTATGTCAAAGGAAGATGATGCGTTCAGCGGGAGGAGATGTCTTCTTCTGTTTTAAACTTTTATTTCAGCGTTCCACGTATTTTTATATTTGAACTAGTTTCTATGTTACTGAAACGCAGCTTGTTTTTTATTTTGTGGGATAGGAATTTGGTATAGCAATGTTTAGCAAACAAAATTTGCCATAATTTTAAGATTTATTACCGGTCCTGCTTAAGCTATGAGAACGAAATTGCAAGCAAACAAGGCATCTTCGAAAACTGTACGTTAAATCGATGTTTTAATGGCAGATTTGCAAAGTTGCGTGAAGTTGTCTGTAAACCTTCACATGCATTCACTTCATAAAAGTTAGCGATTACTTCCTAGGAAAACTGAAAGGCAGAAACATGACCAAATATTATGCAATCGACTTTGTGCCAGACTTAGTATACCACTTATGTTTGGAAAATATTCAGTATGCTTGAATATCAGTAGTAATTTATTAAACTGCACTGTATATAGTCCGTTTTATTTAGGCAACATTTGCCCAACCAAAAAGTATTGTCTTTAACTCATTACAGGGAAATTTGCGCTAGCTGTACAATTCTACATTTAGTAAGAACTGCACAATTCGATTGATCGAAACAAGAAGCTTTTGTTGAGCTGTGGGGCTTTCATTAAAAGTTTCGGGCTGTTTTCTTGTAAGATAGTTGATTTTCAATAATATTGGTATATATAATTATTGAGGTATCCTAATGTAAACAAACAATTGCACCATCTCATTTAGCAGATGTCAGAAACGCGGGGGAGACTGAGATAGTCTCATACTGTATGGGGTTGTGTAGCTTATAGGAAATTCTTTGAAGTGTTTGTGTCAGTATTTCTAGACCTTTGTTGATTTCGGTTAGCTGCACAGGCAGAAAACGCATTAGGTCTAAACAACTAACTGGGCGATCGAAATGTGGTCAGAACAGATGTGTTTGGCATTTAATCGGTCTGCTGAATTCCAAGTGGTAATATGCGGGGAAATGAAATCCTCACAATTTTCGTTTGGTTTCGGCACTTCATTTTTGGTCAACAAACAAAGCTGAAAGTTTTGTTTGCTTCAAATTTTTCCTGCTAATGTAAACGCGAAGCCAGGTAAAATGTGTGGCTCAGATGTCTGATATGTACTGCATGCCGATTTTGTTTCACAAGTTTCGAGCACACATTCAAAGTGGCCAAGTAGTCCCGTAAGGTTGTTCGTTCAAAAGCTGGTTGAAATTCCGCTGCATGGTTTTACATTGCATGTCAGTCCCTCGTAGTTACCGACAAGAAACTGTCTTTTTTAATGCAACGCATGAGTGCAATCAACACTGATTGAAGCTCGCTGCAGGAGTACATGTGATTTCCTGCGGAGGGCTGGCAAGAAACAAAGTGTACTCTGCTCATCTATTATGAGAAATCAAGAACGTATGAGTACAGGCATTACATGTACAAAGAGTGATTACCAGACTACTGGAATATCGACTGATGCGGCGTCGTGCGCAAATGACCTCTAAATGCAGTTCAAATAAACATAGAGTGATAAAATTTTGTAGGAAATAAGTGAAAAAGGCCAACTGGCGTACATAGTAGAAGTTGTCCTTGTGAAGAGAGAGCGAAAAACATTATGGCTTAAATCCTAAAGCTGGTTCTCTACTAAGCCGGGACGCACATTTCACCCTGATTACAGTCAGTGACCGATTTCTGAAAGGTTAACGGTAAATCTGGAATTTGTTTGCAATCAAAAACTTCCTTATCTATTGCTTTATACTCGTTATCGTGCAGTTCAAGACGTTGCAGTCACTGCAGGATGTCCTCTTCGGAATACACCTACCTTTGGCTGCATGCGAAAATGCCACACAGTATAAAAGCTCTTAATATGTAGAATGATCTTTTTCTATTGGGTTGTTGTGCGTTTAATAAGTCAACTATATTCCACAGCAAGCAGGAGTTACAAAACATCTTTTTTCTCTTTATCTTGCAGCTTATAACGTATTCTTCAAAGCTTGACCTCAAAGGAAACCTGTACTCAGTTCCGAAAAAACACCACATATGTCCAACCAATTATAAGTCCGATCCGCCACTGCCATATTCGCGTTAAGAGTTCAGAGCAGTCACAGTTGTATACTTTCCATGTTAGGTTATTTATTCAAAAATGAAGTCAATTAAGAATATACCACAAGTAGTATTTGAAATTTCGCACTAGGTGCAGACTATGTTGCATAGTAGTTAAAGAGACTTCTTTAACGAATACATGCGATTGCATTTGAATGGACATTGCATGGTCCAGGAACATCTTGAAACTGCAAACGTTTTTAAAACCGAAAGTGCCATTCATCGTATCATAAAATGTCCAAAAAACGGGAATTACTGCAAAATGGGCAGTATAAAAAATTCATGTATCTTTCCTATTAAATATGTTTTTCTGCATAAAGGCCTGCTACTAAAGCTACGTTTGTAAACCCTTGAAAAAACCCGTAATTAAAAGCTTTTGACTTACTGGAATGAGGGTTTTTACAACTCAAATTTTTAAATCTCAGTTTAATTTCATTGCAAGCTAAATCTGCCTGTACTGTGTTGGTTATTTCATGTATCGATTCAACAAAATCAAATTCCACGTTCGCAATTTTGCGAAATCGTAGATGTAAGCCAATAAGGTATGTTAAAAGAAATTGCGAATGTGGTTCTCTTGCGATGTTTTATGCAATAGTAAAAAAATAGGGGAGGATAATAGCACAGAATACACTTGGAACAGTTGTGCTAAAGAATGCACGAAGAGAACGCGCATTTAATGAGACAAGCTCCTTTTTTATCTCCGACCTGCCTATTGTTACTTGTGCTTAATCAGTGTCAGACTGTACTTTTCTTTGATGAAGCCGACTATGATCTGCACAAGTGAGCCAAAAAGGTCATAATGCAAGACCTTTAGCAGAGGGCTGTTAACGTAATTTGCTGTCATCTTGACATTAATCGGAAATACTTTAAACATAAAAAATGCAAGCAGTAAAATATTTTATTTAAATAATCTGTTTTTCAGACTGGTATTATTGAGGAGCCGCACCTGCTTCTTGTGATAATTAAAAATCCCACCACCGACAGCACAGGCACAGTTACCTTGTACAAAATATATAAAATTCTGGGTTTGGATAAATGAATATGACAAGCACTCAACAGTGGTTGTGTAGGAAAATAAGTGAAATCGCGCAGCCTGAATGCCTTGGTGGTTGGGTGAGGAAGGGACATTGACTTCTATATGTCATGCCAGATGTTTTGACAACGGACTTCGCTATTAACGTTCTCAGACAGCCCATGAGACTGTTTTTTATTGCCAGCGTCAATTTACTTGGCATCATTTTTTTGATATTTTACGCTGGAACAAGGAGCCTTCTCAATGACGGTGAACATTCAGTTCAATTCAGGATGAGCAAATCAAAGCACCCTGGTCATGTTTTGTTTTTTAAAACATTGAATGACTAATGTTGGGATGTAACTATTTAATTTGCCAATACACAGTCAGAGTGAAAAAGCTGCAGTAGCAATGATGGAGACCTTGAGGCTCCCTTCAGATATCAGCTGTTTGTTTAGACGCAGGGTATCAGAGGATCTTTGAGAAAACACTCAAAACCAGCATACTGGGTGGTCATCTAAGATCTTAGTTTTTCCTAATACACCGCTCTCCCTAAGATTCTCGGTAGATGAAGTGTGGAGCTCATTGATGTATTGCCTTATCTGCTGTGGTCTTTTATTTTTCACATGAAAATTTGATGACCTGATTAATGGGCCACAATAAAGTACACAGCTAGAGAACTTTTTATTTAACAATAGCGGTCATTTCAGAAATTCAGATGTTGTTTCTCGCACCACAAGGTTCAACGTGCGCTCTGAAGAATCGTGTTTGCACAGCTGTAGACACCGTTGCACATATTAATGACAGCGATGCGTGCATTTGTCGGTCTTGTTGACTTAGAAGATCTCGAACAAATGTTCTGACTGGCTAAGTGCATAAAGCATCTCATATATAATGCATCGAACTTTTATAATCCTTTTGGAACAGTACAAAGGAGATGAGGTTTTCTGTCGTTAAAGATGCCTCCCTAAATAGGTACCACACGCAATCCATGGCATTTTGTGCCCAATTACGGACAACATAGGTTTAGGATAGAGGTGAGTGTTAGGGCTTCATTTAAGGGAAGGTATGAGATATGAGTTAAGGTCACAGTTAGTGTAAGGGTCAAGCATGCTAAGGGTTAAATTTTGAGTTGAGTTGAGATGGTTGTCTTCATGTCAGATTAGAGCATGTCACAGTTGTCTCTGATCAACCACATTGCTGGTTTCGTCAAGAAAGCGGCAGTTCTCATATTCTGTTCCGGAGGGAACCATGGGGGTTGAACCGATAACGTGAAAATGGACACTGAATCTCTTTTCACAATAGACCTTGGACACGCCTATGAGGATAGACACCTCTGATGTGAGGGATTGTCAAAGCATTACACCCTTCACAAAAGTAAAATGGACTTTGCAAACGTCAGCTCAGGTAGTCAGCCCCAAACCAGCTGAACTGTTAGTTACACGCCATGACCAGCACGGATGTCATTGGCGAGCCTGTTAGCGGTTCAAGTAGTCTCCGAAAAAGTGGAGCAAAGGAAATATAATAATTTAGTCGATTCTTCGATCATTTTTTCAGATGGCAAATTTGTGGATTGACAACATATCAAGGGCTGAATAAAAGGATAAACGTGATCTGCTTAAGCCCTTTGCGGTGGCGTCGAGGCAGATGGCGTTTAAATGGCTCACGTTTTGCCTCACTACAACCGCATGAGCCTAGTTCATGAACTGTTATTCACTTCTCGTAGACTGACAGCTATTCCGCTGAAAATGAGGTCAGTTCACTTCTTCGTTGTTAACAAGTACCATACCTTACAACTAGGATGATTTAAATTCCTATAGGGCCTAGGTCTTCGCATACTTGACAACCTTTTTTGCATTCATGCAGCCATTCTTGTTCTCAAAATCATTGATCCATGCAGTGCTTTTTACAATTTGAGCTTATTTTTCGGTCATAAATGTTTCAATGGTTAATCTCTATACTCTTCTTTTAACAAATCGCTAAAGCAAAGGTAATCAAAATAGATTTTAAGATTCTTAAAGCATTAAAACCTTTTGGACATGTTCGCTTCACGCAAGACATTTCTGTCTGGGTTAGTGGAGGAGGCATATTTGAAAATCAGTTCCCATATACACTTTGTTCCGTAAGATATTTTCTTCGAAATGCTTTGTCTTAAATTCGTCACACGTCCTCGTCTCACCATGCGTCCGTTACCGCCTTGTATTTATCGTAAGATTGTTGGCAGATCAAAACTCTTTGTTTGGTTTGGTGATTTTCTAGTTTTTGAATTATCGGAAAGCGCTTACTATTTATTTCTCTAGCTGCGTAGGATGTTGGCAATATAAGCCTTCTTTCTTAGGTACTTTTTGGGAAAGGATTTGCAATGACCGCTACCCTTTATTACTCCATGTTATCGGGCAAGTTTAGGAAACCACCGTCAATAGAGATGGAAAAATAAGGTGGCAGTAAATTGAAAGTATCTTTTGCCGATTTCAACCAATAAGAGGCCGACTAAGACTAAATCGAAATGCATTCCTTGGACCCTGTAAACTGTAGGGCGGTCGATGCGACGAGTTGATACTTATGGACGAGATCTTCGGTATCTTTTGCAGCCTCTTCTTTCTCATTACCAGTTAACGTGAATGGATATTTGAAAATCTTTAGGTATAAAACACCAAGTTTGGTTGATAAGCATGTAATTTGAAATTGCATTCAATTTGACAGTTGTAATTCCAGGATCGTATAACGCACTGAATGGAATGGTGATATCAGACGACTCTACCAGTTGTTGTTGAAATTTGACCTGTAGGCATCTTCCTCCATCGCTGAAAATTTTTGAGCCTGTACATTTAGTACAGTGCATGTAGCGTACATTCACATTTATTGCAGTCTGTACCGGGAGATTCCGATGGCTGGACACAGGACTTGACGTGATTCCGGCGCCGACCGAGTCAAAAAAAACTAGACAGCAAAACTTTTTTCGCAAAGCTGGAATTCCACAACACCGTAGAAAAATCAATTGGGCAGGCAAAAACATCAATGTGGCTAATAAAAAAACACGATTGCACCCGAGATTAACATTTGCAAATCTGGCGTTGTCCTTTGCCTCTAAAAGGGGTTGGTTTGACCTTTACTGAAACAACTGGACAGAAATGATTTGCATCTTTATGCGAAGGAAAATATCCTCACTGCGCTTAACCACAATAAATATTTCCAAGGGATAACTTTTAAGGTCCCTAACGAGAGCATGCGGGAATAATAAATGTAGCCATGCGCTAATCTAAACGAGGGACAAATATTCACGCGTCCATTCACTAACTAAAGCGATGACTCAAACAAATTCTGTCGGGCAAGGTAAAACATAGAAAGGCAGCAAATGAGAAGGATCTTACCGATAAGGTTGAAACACAACTTAGTGAATTTTGGAATGTCATTACTGACAAAGAAATGTATATTGGAATGGCCATTTCTGACTTATAAGCCAGAGTCAGCCAGACATATGCAACTCTAGGTGGTGCCCCACCCGAGGATCGAACCCATGACCTGTTGAACACAACTAGCGGACAACCTTCAGCCCATACAGTTTCAGCTACCGCCGCATGGCTACCTAGATAGATTTGAACTCTATGATGGCATGAAATACCTCGACCTGAATGGTATGGTTATGATAACATTGAACGGTTCGTCTCTCTTTGCGAAAATACCAGTCACAGACACAGTGAAGTACTTTTGTGATTTCATTGTCTCCAATCAGTAGGAGATAGGAATGCCAGTGAATGCACCCAAGGAATTGATTCTCAGGTGTACCTTGAATGGGCAGTTCCTATTTGACAACAGCCTGTAACAACAGTTGGAAGGAGAAGCTGTGGGCTTGCCCCTGTGAACGCTTCTAGCGAATATATTCATGGGCAAGCTGGAAGCCTTACAGCTTCGTCGACAGATAAACAGTCTTCAATATTTTGGCTGCTACCTGGCTGATATATTCAACATTGCATCTGAACTAACTAATATTTCAGCTCTAATGGATACCATTAAGCAGGTGCATCCGTCAATGCAATTGAAGTCAGAAAAAGAACAGTCCACATAGGGCCCCTTCTGTACGCGCTTGTGAGTTGAATGTCGGATGAGAGTATTCAGTGTAGTGTCGATCGTAAGAAGACGTGGTCTGGGTAATAAACTCATTCTGGGTGCTTTGATCTCTAAATTATTAGCCTAATTTATTGCCCTGCTGCTAAGCGCGGAGCTTGTACGAGGTTCTTTTGTGCGCACAAGACCGGCTTCTTCAACTTAATGGCAGTCGCTTCTGCTGCTACTAGTAGACGTTGACCCAGTGGCTTGGGGTAGTTTGGTGGGACCTTATAAATTACACGGAAAGCTTCGCTGGGGTCCACACTATGCCCCCGCGCCATCTCTGTCCTCCCCCTTCTCCTAGAACGGCTCTACCAAACACTTACTGGCGCCAATCACATTGTCTCTTATCACCCTCCCCCTATGCACATTCCTCAGATAACCCACACAAATGGACAAACATTATCGATTTCATGTTTTAAATTTCTACTGCGTTCCAAAGTTTCCCTGTAACTGTACAGGCCTGAAGAGAACTTATCGAAAGAGTGCGTATGCTCGCCAAGTCGTCTTTTAAAATCTGAATTGCATGCTACGTGAATTTAAGCTTGCTGCCCAACTGAGGTGTTTTCCCGATTTCCACATAGATTCGGAATTCAAACCAACAGCCGCTATTTCCAATTATATGCAAATATTTATGTGTATGAAACGCCAGTTGGAAAACCTTTTTCTTTAGAGGTTCGCATCCGGAATCAAGCAAAAGTTCAGTACATCCTGCCATTGAAGTTCACAAGCCTCCTCTATGAACTTCTGCGGCAGATTCCGGTTCTTTTGCTTTTACTTCCGCTCTAAAAAGATGGTAGAGATTACGTATATGGTCCCCAAACAAGGACATAGGAACAGGAAACGCAATTATACACGTGGCGAGCATAGGTTAGCATTAGATAAATTCTAGTCAGCCCCTTAAATTTATATCATTTTGTAACTAAGTCACATATGCGGGTAGGTAGAACAAATAACACGGTCTCAGAGTGGGGTGATGAGCGGTCCGTCCTCTGATCATCGTCAGAAGGGTAGCAGCTGCCACAACGGGGAAGTAGATGAGGCCGGCTGAATTGGCTGCTTTCGGCCATGGTAATTGCGGTGGCCATTTAAAGTATTTTTGGGCGCAGAGGACCGTAACCTGCTTGTAACCGCTTCTGCCGTAGCCAGCCCAGGTTTGTAGAAAAGCTCCAGGGGCCCTTGTAAAACACCCTGAAGGCCACTCTGGAATCTATGCGATGATCCGTGCCTATCGTATGTGCGAGAATAGAGCTGTTTTTAGTGTTTATTTGACCCTTTTCTTACCATGCTGGAAGAGGTTCTCTTATAATTTTGGAAAAATGCCACCACGTGCGACCAAACTATTCTGCCCCATTGGGGCAGGCAAATGAAAATATGAACATATAGGTGGTCTGGACTGGCAGTTCGTCCTTGTCCCCTCCGTAGAGGCTGGAGTAGTTAAGAACAGTACATCGGCATCAGCTGCTGTAAAGGTTTGTCTTATACAATTAACCTGTTGTATCATCTGGAAATCGAACCCGAACGAAAATTCTTTTATTTCTTACCGTTAGCGTGGGGACTTTGGTGGCCTTCGGTCATGTTTTACAATAAAAATACCTGGATATCTGATTTATCGAAAAATGTGTTGCTAAACCTTAAACTCTTCTTCATTGCTATCGCTGGGAAAGATCCTTTTAGACATATGTGTCAAGCAGGGCAATAAATTAGGCTTATAATTTAGAGATCAAAGCACCCAGAATAAGTTTATTACCCAGACCACGTCTTCTTACGATCGACACTACGCTGAATACTCCCATCCGACATTCAACTCACAAGCGCGTACAGAAAGGGCCCTATGTGGACTGTTCTTTTTCTGACTTATTGACGGATGCACCTGCTTAATGGTATCCATTAGAGCTGAAATATTCGTTAATTCAGACGCAATGTTGTATATATCAGCCAGGTAGCAGCCAAAATATTGAAGACTGTTTATCTGTCGACGAAGCTGTAAGGCTTTCAGCTTGCCCATGAATATATTCGCTAGAAGCGTTCACAGGGGCAAGCCCACAGCTTCTCCTTCCAACTGTTGTTACAGGCTGTTGTCAAATAGGAACTGCCCATTCAAGGTACACCTGAGAATCAATTCCTTGGGTGCATTCACTGGCATTCCTATCTCCTACTGATTGGAGACAATGAAATCACAAAAGTACTTCACTGTGTCTGTGACTGGTATTTTCGCAAAGAGAGACGAACCGTTCAATGTTATCATAACCATACCATTCAGGTCGAGGTATTTCATGCCATCATAGAGTTCAAATCTATCTAGGTAGCTATGCGGCGGTAGGTGATACTGTATGGGCTGAAGGTTGTCCGCTAGCTGTGTTCAACAGGTCATGGGTTCGATCCTCGGGTGGGGCACCACCTAGAGTTGCATATGTCTGGCTGACTCTGGCTTATAAGTCAGAAATGGCCATTCCAATATACATTTCTTTGTCAGTAATGACATTCCAAAATTCACTAAGTTGTGTTTCAACTCTATCTGTAAGATCCTTCTCATTTGCTGCCTTTCTATGTTTTACCTTGCCCGACAGAATTGGTTCGAGTCATTGCTTTTGTTAGGGAAAGGACGCGTGAGACGAGGACGTGTGACGAATTTAAGATTAAGCATTTCAATGAAAATATTTTACGGAACAAAGTGTATATGGGAACTGATTTTCAAAGATGCCTCCTCCACTAACCCAGACAGAAATATCTTGAGTGAAGCAATAATGTACATTCACGCCTGCTTATTAGTTATTGAATAAATGACACTTATGTTTATTTAGCTGGGGAAATGCTGGATGGGTTTAATGACCAAAAGGTTTTAATGCATTTAGAGTCTTAAAATCTATTTTGATTACCTTTGCTTTAGCGATTTGTAAAAAGAAGAGTATAGAGATTAACCATTGAAACATTTATGACCGAAAAATAAGCTCAAATTGTAAAAAGCACTGCACGGATCAATGATTTTGAGAACAAGAATGGCTGCATGAATGCAAAAATGGTTGTCAAGTATGCGAAGACCTAGGCCCTATAGGAATTTAAATCATCCTAGTTGTAAGGTATGGTACTTGTTAACAACGAAGAAGTGAACTGACCTCATTTTCAGCGGAATAGCTGTCAGTGTTACGAGAAGTGAATAACAGTTCATGAACTAGGCTCATGCGGTTGTAGTGAGACAAAACGTGAGCCATTTAAACGCCATCTGCCTCGACGCCACCGCAAAGGGCTTAAGCAGATCACGTATATCCTTTTATTCAACCCTTGATATGTGGTCAATCCACAAATTTGCCATCTGAAAAAAATGATCGAAGAATCGACTAAATTATTATATTTCCTTTGCTCCAATTTTTCTGAGACTACTTGAACCGCTAACAGGCTCGCCAATGACATCCGCGCTGGTCATGGCGTGTAACTAACAATTCAGCTGGTTTGGGACTGACTACCTGGGCTGACGTTTGCAAAGTCCATTTTACTTTTGTGAAGGGTGTAATGCTTTGACAATCCCTCACATCAGAGGTGTCTATCCTCATAGGCGTGTCCAAGGTCTATTGTGAAAAGAGATGCAGTGTCCATTTTCACGTTATCGGTTCAACCCCCATGGTTCCCTCCGGAAAAGAATATGAGAATTGCCGTTTTCTTGACGAATCCTGCAATGTGGTTGATCAGAGACAACTGTGACACGCTCTAATCTGACGGGAAGACAACGATCTCAACTCAACTCAAAATCTAACCCTTAGCATGCTTGACCCTTACACTAACTGTGACCTTCACTCATATCTCATACCTTCCCTTAAATGAAGCCCTAACACTCACCTCTATCCTAAACCTATGTTGTCCGTAATTGGGCACAAAATGCCATGGATTGTGGGTGGTACCTATTTAGGGAGGCATCTTTGCCGACAGAAAACTTCATCTCCTTTGTACTGTATCAAAAGGATTATAAAAGTTCGATGCATTATATATGAGATGCTTTATGCACTTAGCCAGTCAGAACATTTGTTCGAGATCTTCTAAGTCAACAAGACCGACAAATGCACGCATCGCTGTCATTAATATGTGCGACGGTGTCTACAGCTGTGCAAACACGATTCTTCAGAGCGCACGTTGAACCTTGTGGTGCGAGAAACAACATCTGAATTTCTGAAATGACCGCTATTGTTAAATAAAAAGTTCTCTAGCTGTGTAGTTTATTGTGGCCCATTAATCAGGTCATCAAATTTTCATGTAAAAATAAAAGACCACAGCAGATAAGGCAATACATCAATGAGCTCCACACTTCATCTACCGAGAATCTTAGGGAGCCTCAAGGTCTCCATCATTGCTAGTGCAGGTTTTTCACTCTGAAGCAGTGACTACGTATTAGCAAATTAAAAATTTACATCCGAACCTTATTTGTTCGCTGTGTTGCAATAGAAAACGTGAGCAGGGCGCTTTGATTTGCTCACCCTGAATTGAACTGAATGTTCACCGTCATTGAGAAGGTTCCTTGTTCCAGCGTAAAATATCAAAATAATGATGCCAAGTAAATTGACGCTAGCAATAAAAAAAAACAGTCTCATGGGCTGTCTGAGAACGTTAATTATCCTCCGGTTTCCGAGAGGCTGGCATCATATGAGGAGGTAATAAATAGCGAAGTCCGTTGTCAAAACATCTGGCATGACATATAGAAGTCAATGTCCCTTCCTCACCCAACCACCAAGGCATTCAGGCTGCGCGATTTCACTTATTTTCCTACACAACCGCTGTTGAGTGTTTGTCATATTCATTTATCAAAACCCTGAATTTTATATATTTCTTACAAGGTAACTGTGTCTATGTTGTCTGTGGTGGGATTTTTAATTGTCACAAGAAGCAGGTGCGGCTCCTCAATAATACCAGTCTGAAAAACAGATTATTTAAATAAAATATTTTACTGCTTGCATTTTTTATGTTTAAAGTATTTCCGATTAATGTCAAGATGACAGCAAATTACGTGAACAGTCCTCTGCTAAAGGTCTTGCATCGTGACTTTTTTGGCTCACTTGTGCAGATCTTAGTCGGCTTCATCAAAGAAAGGTACAGTCTGACACTGATTAATCACAAGCAACAATAGGCAGGTCGGAGATAAAAAAAGAGCTTGTCTCATTAAATGCGCGTTCTTTACGTGCATTCCTTAGCACAACTGTTCCAAGTGTATTCTGTGCTATTATCCTCCCCTATTTTTTTACTATTGCATAAAACATCGCAAGAGAACCACATTCGCAATTTATTTTAACATACCTTTTTGGCTTGCATCTACCATTTTGTAAAATTCGAATGTGGAATTAGATTTTGTTGAATCGATACGTGAAATAACCAACCCAGTACAGGCAGATTAAGCTCGCAATAAAATCAAACTGAGATTTAAAAATATATTTTTTAAATTTGGGTTGTAAAAGCTCTCATTCCAGTAAGTCAAAAGCTTTTAATTACGGGTTTTTTCAAGGGTTTACAAACGTAGCTTTAGTAGCAGGCCTTTATGCAGACAAACATATTTAATAGGAAAGATACATGAATTTTTTCTACTGCCCATTTTGCAGCCATTCCCGTTTTTCGGACATTTTATGATACGATGAATGGCACTTTCAGTTTTAAAAACGTTTGCAGTTTCAAGATGTTCCTGGACCATGCAATGTCCATTCAAATGCAATCGCATGTATTCGTTAAAGAATTCTCTTTATCTACTATGCAACATAGTCTGCACCTAGTGCGAAATTTCAAATACTACTTGTGGTATATTTTGAATTGACTTCATTTCTACATAAATAACCTAACATGGAAAGTATACAACTGTGACTGCTCTGAACTCTAAACGTGAATATGGCAGTGGCGGATCGGACTTATAATTGGTTGGAAATATGGTGTTTTTTTCGGAACTGAGTACAGGTTTCCTTTGAGGTCAAGCTTTAAAGAATACGTTATATGCTGCAAGATAAAAAGAAAAAAGATGTTTTGTAACTCCTGCTTGCTGTGGAATATAGTTGACTTAATAAACGCACAACAGCCCAATAGAAAAAAATCATTCTACATATTAAGAGCTTTTATACTGAGTGGCATTTAGGCATGCAGCCAAAGGTAGGTGTATTCGGAAGAGGACATCCTGCAGTGACTGCAACGTCTTGAACTGCACGATAACGAGTATAAAGCAATAGAAAAGGAAGTTTTTGATTGCAAACAAATTCCAGATTTACCGTTAACCTTTCAGAAAATCCGTCACTGACTGTAATCAGGGTGAAATGTGCGTCCCGGCTTAGTAGAGAACCAGCTTTAGGATTTAAGCCACCATGTTTTTCGCTCTCTCTTCACATGGACAACTTCTACTATGTACGCCAGTTGGCCTTTTTTGCTCATTTCCTACAAATTTTTATTTATCTCTGTTTATTTAAACTGCATTAGTGAGGTCATTTGCGCAGATAAGCAGAGTACACTGTGTTTCTCGCCAGCCCTCCGCAGTAAATCACATGTACTCCTGCAGCGAGCTTCAATCAGTGTTGTTTGCACTCATGCGTTGCATAAAAAAAGACAGTTTCTTGTCGGTAACTACGATGGACTGACATGCACAGTAAAACCACGCAGCGGAATTTCAACCAACTTTTGAACAAACAACCTTACGGGACTACTTGGACACTTTGAATGTGTGCCCAAAACTTGTGAAACAAAATCGGCATGCAGTACATATCAGACATCTGAGCCACACATTTTACCTGGCTTCGCGTTTACATTAGCAGGAAAAATTTGAAGCAAACAAAACTTTCAGCTTTGTTTGTTGACCAAAAATGAAGTGCCGAAACCAAACGAAAATTGTGAGGATTTCATTTCCCCGCATATTACCACTTGGAATTCAGCAGACCGATTAAATGCCAAACACATCTGTTCTGACCGCATCTCGATCGCCCATTTAGTTGGTTAGACCTATCGTAGTAACTACACAACCACATTGATTATGAGAATATCTCAGCCTCCACCGCGTTTAAGAAATTTACCAAATGAGATCGTGAAATTTTGTTTTTGCATTAGAATACATCAATTCTTACATATAAAAGTATTATTGGAAATCAACTATCTTCCTTAAAACCAGCCAAATTGCATCCATTAAAGCACGAAACTTATAACTAAGGACCTATACGAGTTTCGCGAGGAGAACCGATATCGGCGAGCCCATTGGAGTGCCCTTACCGTGTTGATACTATTTCCCATCGAATTGACAAAAGTTCTTCAGACAGAGTTTAAGCATATCTAGAACGTGTTACAATGGCATATCGACAGGACTGTCTTGTAGGCGTCGAGCTACACTCTCAATTGCCATGTCATGCGGTATTGAGGAAAATAAGGCAACTACATCGAATGATAGCATGCATTCATCAGGACTTACATTGACGCCTTGGATCTGTTGAAAAAATGCCTGGGAATGTTTGACGCTATATTGCGATCCATCAGTCAGATGCTTCAGTTACCTGTATAACCATTTGGCAAGGTTGTACGTGGGCGATACAACGAGTGGTTCTATGATTCTCAGTGGTGCTTCGGCATTGTGAACCTTTGGAATGCACTCCAATGGGCTCGCCGATATCAGGTCTCCTCGCGGAACTCGTATTACAACAATTAGAGGAGGATGTAATGCGAACTTTCAAGCCACAATTGTGGCTCCGATATGTAGATGATACCTTTGTTATCATGAAAACCTGTGAGGTTGAGCAGCTGCATCATAGTCTGAATAATATTTTCCCAGCTATCCAATTTACTCGTGAAGAGGCAACGAGAAATATCCAACCGTTTCTAGACGTGAGTATTCGAAAACTGGAGAATGGTGACTTGACAACAAGCGTGCACTGCAAAGGCTCAAATGCTGACATCATACTTAACTATGACAGCAACCATCCAGCTAACCACAAAAGGAGTTGCGTCCGAACGCCTTTCATCGGGCTTTTCGCTACTATAGCAGTGAAGACCTTCTAAGGAAGGGACTTGCTTACTTTTATCGCTTATTCCAACTCAATGGATACCCGTTTAGCTTTGTGAAAAACTGTCTTAGACGCCAGAGACAACTACAAAACGTCTAGTCTAATGGAGAAACAGTTTCGCGGAAATTCTACTGTCTAACCTACATAAAGGGAATTTCCGAAGCGATCGCCAGACAATTAAATCGGTTTGGCATCTCCATCGCTCACAAACCGGCGTCCTCGCTGCGCGCAGCACTATCGCGAGTCAAAGACCCCACAGTAAAAGAGCAGCAAACGAATGTAATTTACCGCATTCCGTGTGCTAATTGCTCTAGCGCATACGTAGGCAACACGGGTCGACAACTTGGGAGCCGCATAAACGAACATAAACTGGCCATCCGCCGACGCGATCCCTTGTCCCTCGTGTTTGCGCACGCCATGGACTGTGACCACCGCTTCAATTGGAACGCAACCGAAGTGGTGGCCATGGCTGACACCAAGCAGGCACGAGAATTCCTCGAAGCTTGGCACTCCAACACAAACAGCATCAACCGCCATTTCAATCTGGACTCTCAATACGAAGGCCTGCCTGCCCGGCTCACTGACTTGCGCTTACAACCTTACCAGGACCGCTAATATTTTCTGGGCCATGTTGAATCTCACTGTCTAGCCACCCCCTCCCCTGACATGGCAAACAACAGTTGAGACTTTTAACACCTCCAACCTCGGTGCACTTACCTCTGTCCTCATCCCGCATCGACGACATTATGTTTACCGTCTGCAGTCGTATTCAGTTACCATCCCCCTTCGCCTCCGACACAGGGAGCCCTAACAGCCCCCCTCTAACCGGCTCCAATCCAATGATGTGGCCATGCCTCACACCCCAGTTGGTTTTCTGTCCTGTAGCACAAACTGGTCATCTGACCATTTCATTTTTCTCTGTTCATTTCTGTCTGACGACGAGTTGGTGTGACCAACTTGAAAATTCCCTCGATTTTTCCGACGAACCTTCTTTCTTCATATATATATATTTCGAAGCAAAGACGTTCTTTGGGAAACAATAGGTAACTTTATTATGTACATTTTCGACGCTGGTACCCAAGGTCGTCGTCCGCCTTGTGGTTAGTGTGCAAAAACAGTTTAAATTTAACACGTGCCGGAAAAAATAGATATCGCTTAGTCATTTCTGCCAATTGTTGTCATTTGGGGTGTATTTCCATTTTGATTGGCTCTCGACTCTTCCCGCTGTCTTTCAGGTTGCCGTACACATGGTCCAATTCTATGTGTCGGTTGATGCATGAGTTATCTGAGAAAATGGCCTCTAAAAATTGTCGGTCTCTCTTAGATGGACAGGAGGCAACAATGCCGGTTTTGTCTCAAGCAAATTTCTTTTCCAGTTTCTGGCGTATGCATAGCAGCTTAGAGCGGTCTCGCCTCCTTACGCCAATGGATGTTCGTGTATGCGCGTTGAGCTGACTTTCCTGTCTGTCCACAGTACACCGCATTGCAGCTGTTACATGGTATCTTGTAAACGACTTCTTTTTATCTAAAAGCCAACCCTATCCTTAGGGTGAACAAGCTGATTTCGTAGTGTAGTCGTTGGTTTGTGCGCACTTGATTTGATGTTTCCCTGCAGGTGCCTTTCAACGAGTTCAGACACGTTCTGATGTATGAATGTCGCCAGTTCTTCGATTTGGGCGCTTGACCGAACAATCTAGTTCCTTGTCTTTTTCCTTTTTCTTTTGACTTCTGTCGTCCTCGTACAGCGAAAGACTGACGGGACATTTCAAACATCGGTTTACCGCAAAGAAGCTTATGCGGAAATTATCCTGCATTACCAGAGCAACCACCCTATTGCTCACAAGCGGAGTACTGTAAACAGCCTACTCAATCGAGCTAAAACACACTGTTCTGCTAATGAACTCTACCAAAATGAACTCAGTTATTTATTCAACTATTTGGCAGAAATGGTTATCCAAGAGAATTTATACGTTGATGCATGAGACGACAAAAGTTAAAAGAAAAAGGAAAAGACAAGGAACTAGATTTTTTCGGTCAAGCGCCCAAATCAAAGAACTGGCGAACACTTCCGTACATCAAGAATGTTTCTGAACTCGTTGAAAGGCACCTGCGGAAACATCAAATCCAAGTGCTGCACAAACCAACGACTACACTACGAAATCAGCTTGTACACACTAAGGATAGGGTTGGCTATTAAGATAAAAAAGAAGTCGTATACAAGATACCATGTAACAGCTGCAATGCGGTGTACTGTGGTCAGACAGGAAAGTCAGCCTCCATGCGCATTCATAAACATCCATTGGCAGTAAGTAGGCGAGACCACTTGTCTCAAGTTGCTATGCATACGCTAGAAACTGGAAAGAAATTTGCTGAGACAAAACCGGCATTGTTGCCTCCTGTCCATCTAAGAGAGACCGACAATTTTTAGAGGCCATTTTCTCAGATAACTCATGCATCAACCGACACATAGAATTGGACCATGTGTACAGCAACCTGAAAGACAGCGGGAAGAGTCGAGAGCCAATCAAAATGGAAATAAACCCCAAATGACAAAAATTGGCAGAAATGACTAAGCGATATCTATTTTTTCCGGCACGTGTTAAATTTAAACTGTTTTTTGCACACTAACCACAAGTCTGACGACGACCTGGGGTACCAGCGTTGAAAATTTACACAATTAAGTTACCTATTGTTTCCCAGATGACGTCTTTGCTTCGAATTATACTTCTTGGGATGCCTTTTTTGTCCAATTGATACATATATGTAAATATATATAAAGGAACTAGTTAAAAGCCAAGAAACGTGTTTAACCGGCGGTCTCTGCTACTTGACACAACTGCTACTGGTCCGGTTCCTCAGCGGGTCCACCAGTGTTACCTGCGTGCCACGTGGTTGCTACTTTCTTTTAAAAATTGCGCTTTTCTTATATCTCGGCGTTTATTGGTTACCTTCCATCCTGTGTTGAATTTTTATGTGAAATTGATGCAATTTTAAGCTTTCGTGTTGTCTGAGATGTAGTTTATCAAAGAATAAAGGATTTTACTTTAGTTTGTTCAAGAAGGTGCAACAGGAATAAAAGATTTCATAAGATGAAATGTTTACAGGCTGGTCATTGACTTATTCATTTGAATAGGATTCGTAGAGCAAACCATAGACAAAACAATTTTGGCATTTAATGAACCGTTTGTCCATCACATCTATGCGCGCATATGCAGAAAGTACATTCCGCTAAATGTCATCGACTGCTTTGTGTTTTTAGTGCTTTCTGTTGTTTGCACATACAGATATTTCCGCGCTGCGTATGTACTGGAGCTTTTAAAAGTATATTTGTGAAAAAACAGGTACAGAAGTGGTAATTATTTGAGGCTTATATATCATTTATATGGGCATTTGGGTCACGTTTGAAGACCAACTCAAACGTCAAACCTAAATGTAGAATAAATAATTACCCATAATAAAATAAATGGTGATGGTGATTTCGATCCGCTGAAACCCTTCAATATTTAAAAATATCCTTAGTACGCTATGCTCCTGAATGATGTCAATTCACTTAAACTTTAACACTGAAAAACCAGGAAACTATTTTATTTTCATTTTTGACCAATTTTATTCCTTTTGTTATACTGAAAATTCTCTTACCGGAAATAGAAAAACGTTTTTTCATCTTTTCACATCCCAACCCTTTTGCAGCCTTTATCAACGATTATCGGTACACATTAAGGTTGTCATATAAATAAGAACAGTGTTTAAACAAATAATGTTTGGCGCGTTCATTATAAAAAGTTACGTATATGCAGAGTAAACAATTCACGAGATATCCATTTATATGTTCCAAATTTTAATTGACCCTTAGATGATGGCCCATATGGCGGTTTCTTATAATAAATCTTACAAACGTCAGAACAATATTGGTACATATAAAGACGGGTTACCATTAATCGTTAGTTTTGCGCCTTTGAGCGATACTTCACACAGCTTTGAATATCTGCGTTTGAAAATCGATTTAAAGTACAGTTTTCAAAGATAACTCTTAAGCTTGCAATTTCGTTCTCATGATTTAAGCAGGACTGAAATTAAATCTTAAAAATATGGAAAAATTTAGTTTGTTAAACATTGCTATATCAAAGTCATCTCCCTTAAAATAAAAAAAAACAAGCTGAGTTTCAGTAACAAAGAAACTATTCCAAGCATAAAGAAACGTAAAATGCTGCATGTTAAGTTCAAAACAGAAGAAGAGACACTTTCCCGCTGAACGCATCATCTTCCTTTGACATACCACCTTGGAATCGCATTTTCATTACTGGTAAAGTTCACAACATGTTAGGTTGCTTGAACGGAAAATCTCCATTTCCGCCATAACGTTTCGTCAGTTAAATCACACAGTGTAAGTACTGATCTCCAAACAGTAGTCATTTTGCGAGATGCGAAAGTATCAAAGTGTTGCGACAATTATTTTCAAACACCCAAACATTGTCAAGGTTTCATTAGTATCATCCAGAATTACTGGGCTAAGTTAACAATCAGTTGGGAGGAACTGGTTAGCGACAAATCTCATAAAATGTCAACCGGCTTTGCGAAAAGGCAAGTTGTTTAAGAAAAGAGTAAATAAAAGGGGTTGTATGACCAATAACTGTGCAGCATGTTTCCCTGTAATTTCGGACACGACAGGATGTTGGCTTTTGAAGTTACTTTATTTGGATTGTCTTACAAAACTCACACGCTGTAAAAATGGCTGCTTATTTAGTATGTATTTTATTCAATGGTTTTTGATTATCGGATTAATTTAAAGGTAATATAAAGAAATCTTCGTCTTCTTCCATAGCCAATCGTGTGCTTTATAATATTTTCACTCCAAGACAGGGAAGCTTCGGATTTGAAGGCATTTATAATAATGAGTTTTAACAGAAAATTTAATGTCAATTTCGAATAGCATCGTGTCTGCCCTTTCATCAAGGCTCCTCGTTAAGTATATAAAATGATCTACGTCCATTATCAAACTTTAACCCTCAATAGTATCGTCTAGTGACGTAGAAGAAAGTACGGTTTTCCTTAGATGGAGTGGAAAAATAAAAACAAAGGAAAAATGAAAACCCAGACTGCAAGTACAACGGCAACCCAGACGCAACGTTATTCGGGTATTAGACAATATTTTCCGAAACCTTAGAAGGCCCTTTCTTTGAGTAAAAAATAAAAAATAAGTTGTTGGCCTAATAAATGCGTAAACGAAAATTATATTCCTGATAGCGTTGCCTGTGAAGTTTTTTTAGCGTTCGTTAAATCGCAAAGAAAATAGGATACTAATTAAGTGGTCATTTTCTGTAAGTAAGTGTCTTTCCGACAGCCATAGACAATCGCATTCAAAAGACGGCATCCTGATGCATGCGAAATATCATGCCATTTATGTCGCAAAATGATGGATATTACAACTCCACCGACAGTTCGACCGTCGTAGTCCAATGTTCAGCATTTTTAGGCGGAGCGAACCCCAATAACGCATGCCATGCCCTGATGTTGCCCCCATGTTGGTACAACGCATCTACCACGTAAAGTATGCAAAAGCTCCTTCATCTGTTTGATCCATAAGTGGCAAGTGGCTGTATTTATATGGACTTACTCGCTAAACATGACAAAAAAATCAAATTTTTTGAAAAATACCAAATTTTATTTTTATAGATTAGGTATTAAGCTGCTAACTTCAGGCGACATTGGCATTGCAGAAAAGTCAGTTTCAAACCACTGCTCCTAATTTCTCCTGCGTTCATTTTATTTTAACTTTCCTATATAAAAATAAAGTCGCCAACTGGACTGTTTGTTATGAGTTTCTCGCCTAGAATGTTCTTTGCCGAAATTTATTGTGGAGAACAAATAAGCGCTCCACCGGTGCACCCATTTCCAATAAAACGAGTTGGGTCACTTGCACTCCCACGATGTCCTTATGAGTAAACACACAGAAAATATTTTTGCTTGCAGCAGCGGCGTGAAAACTGTCAATAGGTAATTTAAACAGGTTTCCTCTCAGCTCAACGACTTTTGCGAAAATTTTATTTTTGTATCCGCTCAGTACACGCCAAAATCTCCTCATTATCTTCACTTAGGACAGTAATTCACATCTGCCAATAAGGATATAGGATTACACCTGGGAATACCGCAAATAATTCATCAGGTATGCAGGGAACTTAACGGTGAGGCAGTCGGACGGGAATAAACTCTTTACCCAGCAGAGCCTCAGGGGTGAGGAGAAGGAGAGAAAGCTCACTTTTTCTGTGAGGCAATGTCGCTTCATAAATCCATGTTGCGGTAACACCAGCTTTTGTGAAGAGAAAAGGCAATGTTATTGAAGCGGAAACACCCATCATCTGCAAAAGTCTTAAAACACGTAAACAACAAATGCATTGCACTTTTTGATCGATGTTAGATCCCGTAGTCGAAGAAGGTTGAGGAATCCATAATTCGCAACGTTCGTCGTCTTTTACCGAAGAGTGAATAAGCAGTTTATGTATATTAGGAAAACCTGTGTGCCAGGTGTGCTTAATGAAAAGAAAACTGGCATTTTAATTTTTTATTGCCGTGTAAAGAGTGCATTCTTCTGTATTCTGTGACTTTGCAATATGCATTATATCGCAGGAAATGCTGTGAATTTGGCAAATAAATCCAATAAATGAATAATAAACAATATTAACATTTCGAAAGTTTTACATTCGAATAATGATGACCTGCCTTGACACTAAGGCAAATTACGTTGCTGACTTAGGAATAACTTTTTCACTCCAAACAAGAATAAAAGTAATCGAATGTAGAATATGTCAGTTAACTAAGGCTGACTAAGAGGAAGCGTAACAAAGAGGGATGCACCAAAATAACAAATAATGCTTTGAAACAAAAAGTACAAATAATGTATAATTTAGAGACTCCGGTTTGCGTGTAAGATACTTACAGTTTTGTCCGATATAAAATGGCCATGTTCTGTATAATATTTCGGCGTGTACGCTTATTTAGCAAAAAATAAAGCTTTTCATGCCCACAAAATGTTTTCCACTGTCCTGTTACTTATTTATTTTGAGAAGCGTCCAACAGGATCGAAACCTGCCCCCTGACAAACCCACACAAGTTATGTAACTTGTTGACAAAAATCTAAATTGTATAGAAAGGTATAGCATATCAACTGGCAATTACCCTGCGCACACCACCTTTACATTCTAAGGATAAGAAGGCTATCTCGATAGAAAAGGTCTTATCTGCAAAATCTCATGTGCCATTTGTGGTACCATCTATTTTGGTCAAACCGCCAAATCGTTTCTTAACTGAATACATGAGCATCAGCAGGTGGTGAGGAGACGATACCGCAAAACAACTCTCAAGGACAGACGGACCCAAGCGCAGCCTCTGGGATGATGAGATATGACTGACAAGTTTTGCCACACGCTTTGACCAGCCACAGAATCGGTTTTGAACATGGTTTAACAGTTAACTGCGTTGGACCAATGACCAAAGAAGCATTCAATAAATCACATAATGAAAGCTGTTGCGTTCCAGAGAAAAGCAGCTATACAGCATGGATAGGATAACACACGAAACTTCATGTGTTTCACAAAGATCTTCCTGCAATGCGAACCCTGACCAGTCTCGTTTTCGATCAGGAATAATAACCTTTGGTAGATGGGCGCCCACCAATTTGATGCGGTAGTCACTCGTCCCTTACTAACTTTGGGCTCACTCTCGAGTCCTGTCAGCAGCCACACGTCGGCTTAGCGGAAGATCATTACCCGTGAGAACATCTACCTGCTAATATTGCCCATTGAATCTGACAAAAACGAAATCGTAGCTCCCTAGTTAGAGCTTTGAATATCTTATCAACAGGTCATGGGTGGCGCAACATCTGGTGGCGCAACATCTGTGGTTTAGTATGGCTGGCTGATGACGATTAATTAGCCAGACTATTTTGTTCCAGTCTCCTTCGTCTTTTTGGTATTGTTCTTCTGCGTCTTGTACTAGCCACTGTGTGGTTGCTGGTGGGGCTCGAGAATGGGCCTCTAAGACAGATAAAGCCATAAATTAGATCGGTGAGATCCCATTCACCAATTGTGGTGACGCCGCGTGTGAACATAAAGGCTTTTAAACATGGAGACATCTTCATTGATTCTCCTGGTCTTTTCATTGTGCTTATTAAGCAGATAAGCAAAGTTTTCGTGCATTGAACGTTTCTTCCTTGCACTTTTCAGGTCAGTTTTTGCAGGCCCAAAATATTTTGGATAGAAATATGATTGAAGTTAGATGTAAGATGGAAACAGGTTTTAAAGCGCAGGTGATACTGTTGGCTTTTTCTAAAATGGTTGATTTTGTTTGCAAGCTGTATACCTAATAAATGGAAGTAGCAGTCATATTATTACGTTTACTTAGGATATCAATGTGGCATTGATGAGGTTCGTTGCTGATTAATATATCTTTTCTAATGTCTATGAAAATCTTACAATTGTCAGTGTTCGTTTTCAATGGTTCGAGTGAGCACTTCAGGAATGCAATACACATCCACATTTCCGTGAAGGCTGCCACCGACGCAATGTGACCTCTAACGAAGTTTGGGGATGTATTATCTTCTGGCTTCCTTTCATACACTTATCAATTAAAAAGACCTCGTTGCAGATGTAAGTGCTCCTTCAGCTGCATGCCTGTGGATTCCACAGTTAATAAAAATGCTTTTAAATCAGGTTTCTAATGAAGTTAACCTTAAAATTTGCGTTTGCATGTAAATTTCAGTCTTTCATCCTTTTCGAATCATGATCAAAGGGACTATACAAGCACGCTTTCTTTTGGAGACCTCCTGGAGCAAATACTGATATCTTTATAATATTCAAATAAACAATTTTTTGTCTGGTTTGCCCTGATTACTTAAAAGCTTATTGCTGCCAATAAAAATCCCCAAAGAGAATAGACAGAGCTCATACTAAAATGAATTGCCAATTTGCTACGCTACAGCTTATCTGTTTCTAATTTTCATATTTATAAATGGTCACGGCTGACAGATTTTGTCTTTGTATCTTCATAAAGCGATGTCACAGATGAAATTCATAACATCAGGATTTTAAATTTGTGAATCAGCCTCAGCCTTCTCGTTTCCTATAACTGGTCTAAGTAGATTTTTAAAGATCCTCTTAATGTAAAATTTCACTTTTGCATACACATAGGAACTAAATTTAACTTATTACTTTCTTATACTTACGCTTTTTTTTACAGAAAAATCGTGTATGAAGAAGCTATCTTAATCTCTAATGCGCAAACCCCTCGGGGCTTCCTTGAATACTTTCAGGTGTCCAATTTTGTTCGAATCCTCCCCTGTCTTTCCCATAAACAATTAAATACTAAATCTTCATCATCAGAAAAGGCATTGAGTGCCTCAAATGGATGTAAAAAATAAAAATAACACCAGTCAAATTTTGGTCACGACCTATTAGGAGTTAAATAATCTACAACAGATTATTTTGATGCAGACCTCAGCAATACTAGGTTTCGGCAAGAGTAGCATTTGTGATGAAAGTTATCTTTAATGTATTTTTTAAAGTTTTTATCCGTATTTACACGTTCTTTTTATGTGTGTCTTTTATATATTTACACTTGTTGTGAATCGTTTTTATAATTTTTAATAATTTTTCAGTTTTAACCTTACCTCTACATTATAGACGTCTTTGAATAAAAATGAGTTTCAAATCCATATTTGTTATTGCTGGAAGAGATGACTTACAACTAGAGAAGCGGCAAAGCAGATCTGTGATGCCAAAGGGGCCTTCTTCCTATGTACCCTCGTTTTATCTCTGATGAAATCAATTTGGAAGACCAGCATATTTCCTGTAGACCACCCTAATTGGACAATGATAACTTGATCTCCACTCGCAAACATGAACTATCATTGAGTAATCGTGATTTGGAGCGGTACTTGGAGTCGATCACAAAAAGGTCCTTGAAAACTTGAAATAAATTAATTTTGTCCATATTATCCTCATCAAAACTCACATGAACTGACCACAGACCAAGCCAATTAACGCTTTGAAATTCGTCGCAAGTTGTTGTAAAACACTCGAAGTGATCGGTCTGAAAGCGTTTTGTGACGCCTGGCCAAAAGGTGGTTAACTTGGTTAATCACAACCGAAAACGGTTTGGCTTCTCCAAATAAGACTCAAATCCAGATCGGTTCGGCACAAAATTGATAATCCATGTTTGGCGGAATTTCGAAGGTGTGTTTCACTTTGAATTTGTTCCGAATTACTGTGCCGTCAACTGCAATTTCTACCGGCAAAAACTTGGCTGGGTATACGACAAGATTAAAGTGAAGTAGCCGGTATTGGTTCCTCACAAATTGACTCTTTTCCAGCAGTATAATATCAAACCTCACATTATAAGAAAGACACAGAAGCAGTTCAAAGAATTGGATGGGATCGAGGTTCTTTCACATCCGGCGTACATCCCCCGATGCCGCAGCATTTGACTATTGCCTCTTCCAATCAATCTAGCATTTCATGTATACTAATCGATTCGAGTCCTTTGAAGAGGTCAGAGAAACGTGCAAAGAATTCTTCCAATTAAATCTCAAGAAAGGATATTTTCACCGGATCCTAATCCTTGCAGCTCGGTGGCAGAAAACGTTTGAGGATGAGGGCCATTATTTTAAGGTATATATGTTATTATTTTTGTTGTAAAAAGCAAGGTATATATTTTGTAATTATTTTTTGCTTAAAAATGAAATATTTTGCAAGTGCTGAAGTGCCATTACAACAAACAAACATAAAAAATAGAGGTACTCTTATCCCCATTAAGACACCGGGAATGCAATACTGAACCAAATCTGCTGCTGAAAACCACTTTTCAGATGGCTACGAGAAAGTAAAACTGTTATCAGATTTTTAAGCAATGCACTACCACCCTCCACTCGAAAGTTGGCGAGACGAAATGGAGTGGGGTCATTGCTGCTATTACGGAGAGTGCATAAGGCAGCAGTTGTGAATGACAGGTGATTGTGCGAACTATACTCGTCTGGAGGCAGCCAAGAAAACCCACTGTGTCAATAGACGTCCGCGATATAGCTAACCTCTCAGCAGCGTATAAATATTCCTTAGAAACGACTACACTGCTAATGCAGCAGTTCAAACTACGAGCATACTAGTGGTTTACAAGCGTTTATTAAATCGTGCGAAAAACACGATGGCCGATAAGGACTGTCGTAGACGGATAGGTTTGTGCACAGGCTCTGATGTAGGCTGTTACCTCACGGCAGCATTGAAAGCCAATGCGAGCCTGCTTTCCTGCTTGCTGTGTAAAATCCTGGTCCATTTTCCGCGGACCAGGATGGTCTGTTGGGCTTTGTCAGCTACGGTGGCGCTTCCCGTCTCGGATATTTTAGGTTCCCTCTCTTGATACTGAGGCCGGACGGGGAAGGGAGGAAAGAGTGCGGTCGATGCTGTACAAGTCTTTCATTACTATTGAACCTTTCACGTGCCACCTACCGGTACGAAGCCCTCGACATGGGACAGTTGGTGGACACCGTGGATATCTGCTGTCCAAATATCACCCGAGAGTTTTCACCAGATTCACACTATAGCAGCTTGGATTGATCGCATCCGATGGTGCAAGCGATCCAGCAGAAATACAGAAATAAAGCACCAAGGCCATCTGATGTGCGAAGCTATGTCACTAATTCTACCATACCGGTTAAATGTGGGAATTTTGCCGAAGTGAATCATACCACTCATCTCGACGGATTTTTGGGCAGACATAAACAGATTTTTGAAAAAAAATTAACTGAAGAGAATTAAGTGCGGTGTTGTGTTCACATATTACCAGAGGTAATATAATTAACTGCAGACATTATATCGTTCACTACGTTTTCTTTCTTTATCAAAAATGTTTAATATCTGGTAAATGTTTTCTTTTACGTTCGTTGCGCTCCCTGGTGAAGTGATGTTGCCAGTTGTGCTTAAATTTCAAACACCCTGAGTACGATTTGAAACGTATTTATTCAAAATAATCAAAACCAATTCAAATTTTGATAAGACAGTTACTCCTTGTATCACCACCATTAGCATTACCACCATCACCTCCCCCACCAACATTGCCACCAACACCACCAATAACACCAAAATCATTATCACCAACACATCTACCACCACCGCCGATATGAGGATAACAGCAATACTGGCAAAGGTTAACAGGACAAACCTTTACAGGACCTCCAATTTTCCATTCACCGCTCTTGGAGCAGAAATGCCAAACAACTTTGACTAAGCTTTTAAAAAAATTAAGCCCACTTAATTTAAAAAGAATGAAGGTAGTTACTGGAAAAATGCTCCTTGTACCATTACCCCCACCACTACCAACACCACCACCACCACCGTCACAACAACGCCAGTCACATTTCTTGTAAAAGGGATTCGCACCAAATTTTTTAAAGCACTTTGAGTACCCGTAAAGTCAGTTGGACAGCCAGTTTTTCCTGGAACGTTTGTTGGCAGGTAAACTGACAGCACGAGAGGAAACACTTGATGGCTGTCGAAAGAGAAGGGTCTCTTGAGAATTTAGATTTCAGGACGTCACTTATGAATGCCGTGGCAATGAGAACAGATAGGAGATCACGGAGGGTATTGACGATTCTTTTTGGAAATAAAAACAGCTAAACTATGAAAAACACTGTTCTCTCTGGTGAGTTAGACAACAGCTTGCACCTTCAAAAAATATTCAAAAGAAAAATAATAAACCACCTTTTTGACGGCCAGCATAGTTTTGGAAAAGCCCGCAAATAGCAGGAGAAAGCAATTTGAAAGTCGCAATGTCAGTAGATATGCACTTCCGCTATAATGCAATCTCTGACTTCTAAGGGAAGATTACAACCGGGTTAAACCTCTCATTTTGTCAATGGTACAGTTGAATAATTCCACCGGTTTATATATTTTGTTTCAATATGCAGTAAACGTATATTATACTCAGGATACACTAGTTACGGCCAGCAACATACCTATCACTTTATCAATGAATCTGCCTGATCAAAGTTTGACCACTTCCAATCTGGCAACCTCCTTACCTGGTCAACTGAACCGCAAGCGAGCGAGTGTGCAGCCATCGCAAACCACGATCTACAGCGTGTGCCCTCACAGAAGGGAATGCACGGGGATGGTGACTTGCACGCAAATTAATTTATTGCGATAGTAGACAAAAGCAGCATCTACCATGCCCTCTCCTCCCTCACCAACACGAGCACGATAAAATAAACAGCACTGAAAGTAGCAAGTGCCGCAGTGAATAAGGGAGATAAAAAACCTTTCCACACGTGCCACACACATGACAAGACAGTTTGATCATCGATTTAGACGGGTTTTTACTGTGTATTACACAAAACGCTGGCACAGGGATGGTAACTTGAGTGTGAGTTATTTTTCAATGACAGTAGTTTTGGGCTGCAGCTATCACACTCTATCTTTAATCACCCATCTATGCCCGGTGTCAAGGCAGATTCAAGGAGACCAGAGGTGGGCTCGGGCACAGGTCACTAGAGCCACACTTGCAACTGATCCCACGGAGTAGGAGTGCTTTAGAGGCCACGTTGAGAAGGAGCCATTTTAACCTGACTCTCAGTCCACCATTCACAGGTCAGTTTGCCCGTCGTAATCCTACGATATCTAGCGTATACTCCACAGAAGGATGGTGCAAGGACGGTGAATTGTGTGCAAATTAGTTTTAAGTTATAGTAGACTTGCACAACATCTACCGCCTTTTCTCTTTGCTTGCCTGTCTGTGCCTGGTATCCAGACATAGTTGAGGAGACCGAAGGCGGGGTGGGGTGCAGATGAATCATCTCCCACCGATTAGGAGAGAAGGGTGCGGCATCAGCCTAAACTAACGCGTGCCCATATTGGGCAAGCTCCCACATGTTCAGCCTTTGTTATGAAACCTTATCCAAAATAATAACGCCTATCACACTCCTATTTAGCCTCCATGTTGATTCAGTGCATCTTAAACGTGGCCCGTTAAGGGAGCACTCAATTTACGTAAGGTTGATTGTCGTAGCCCAATGCTGTCCACGGTGTGCTCCACAGAAGGGTGGTGCAGGGACTGTTACTTGCTCGTGGAATAGTTTAAAGTGATATTAGACTTGCGCTGCATCTACAGCGCTCCCACGTCGTCCCTCACCTGAGTCCGGTGTCATAACAGAGTCAAGAAGACTCAACGCGGGAGAGAAAGCAGATGGCTGGCACGGCTGGAGTCGCCCCTAAGCGGTCCACCACACCTTGCCCGGACCCACGTAGTGGCAGTGCCATTAAGTCCACATTAAGTAGAAGCCATTGCAGCCTGACTATCAGTCTGCCAGTCAGCCACTCCACACAATACACACACTGGGCTGACCACGTGGTCCAGGTTAACCCGTCAGTTGGTAAACTTCCAAGCCACGGCTTTTAGTGCACCATGCTAGTTTCAAATGCGTCAGATTGTTTATAGGGAGCAAAATGCGCTGAGCCATTGACCTCACTCTGTCCCGTACTCCCACAATCAGACAAACAACCAAGCCGTTCAGTTGTGTGATGCGGAAGTGGGCGCATCTACTGATAACCTCATTTACGCTTTCTACGTACGCAACCTGGCCCCCCAAACACAAACACCAGGATTCCACACAACGTGGGTTTGAACGGCTCACATCTCACATGTATGAGGTAGCCAGAGGTCACGTTAAGAAGGAGCTATCGCAACCTGACTCTCAGACCACCAGTCAGCCCCTCCATACAACACACATTGAAGTGACTGCAAATTCCGAGTGTAATTGCCAGTTGGCAACCTTACAAGCCATGACACTAATCACACCGTGATATTCTCAACCTCAGGCAACACATGTAGCAGAGGAGAAACATGGAGAAGTAGCCGAGGATCATACTTTCTTCTCAATCAATTATGCCGGCTGAAAGCATATTTTCTGTGGTTTTGCGTTTGAACATGTGTGTTTCAGAGGTTGATGAGGAGAGATGAAGTGTTGTAGTTTATCCAACAGTGTTCTACCGCAGGATTTTATGGAGACGCATGTGACCTTATCAGCCCATGCGGTGTGCGTGGGCAGTGCGGTTGTATGTTGGTGCTCCTGGCACTGGTTCGCCGATCTCTGGACGATGGATTCGCAAGTGACCAACCAGGCTGATGCGTGATGTACATGTGCGGTGACAATGAGGACAGTATAGGTCGGGATGTGCCAACTCTGCGTGGGTTGTGCTGCAGGTACTGATATTTGCGCTCGTGAGAGGGCTGTGGGAAGTGTTGATGGGTGCGCAAGATGCGATCTGATCATGGTGGATTCGGCATTCGTGGATGCGCATGTAACCATGCAGGCCCATGTGGTGAGAAAATGCTCGAGGGCAGAAACCCCCATTCACACACACACACACACCTGGAGCGCGACAATATAACAGGTTTTCTTGTTACTTGATTGGGATTAGGATCCTACGTGAGAATGAATGTTGTAGAGGTAATATTGGAAATTAGGCATTGCATCTTGATTCTCTGTCCGAAGAGAAGTACGGAGTTTTTCCGTCGATAGTTTAGGAGTCCGTCAGATTTTTCATAATGGAGAAGATGGGCCGATATTCAACGTCACGTTCTCACTCCCTCACCCAGGTAGCAGTTCACTGTCTGAGTTGGTCAGTCAACTGATGCGGCGATAAGGCACAGAGTCTGACACCTATAGAGAGTTCGTCCGTGTGTGCCACGCTAGGCATGACCCCACAGTAGTGGACAGCTCGGATATCCCATATGGAAATTGCCATAGGGGCTACATTTAAGGGGGGCTATTTCAGCCTGAATTCACTGCTCAACCCTTCCGGATGCATAAGGTCTGAGGTGAATTCTCCATTGGTAACATTCCAAGCGGTTACTTTTGAACACTGTGCTTTATTAAAGCGCGTCAGACTTCTAAGGTGACGATAACTTATCTGGCCCCCTACGCGGAACGAAAACTGCCAGCAATGCCGGCATCAAAATCTGGAAAACGTGAGTTAAGCGTTCCTTTTGGAGTTAGGTTTACGGATCGGCTTAGGGTTTTTGTTAGGTTTAAGGTTCAAGTTAGGGTTCCTGTTAACTGTAGGGTTTTGGTTAAGGGTAGGGTGAGTGTTAAGCTTAGGACTACGATATCAGTTTATTCGCTACCGAACGCTTACCGATCGCTAGCGAAACGTTGAAGTTCTTAACAACAAGTCAGAAGTACGAACCTCGTGTGGGGCCCCACCTGGGGTTCGCTTTGACTGATTGATGTCGGCTAATGAACCGCCAGAAATGGCTATTCCAGTCTTCCTAGTCTTTGTCGGCATTGGTTGTCTGGTGTACGTTGACTTTAGAGCTGCTTCTGGGAATAAGTTGCAGAACCTCCTTTTTTAACTGGGTGAGGCTGTTTAAGGAACTATTAAACTCATCTTCACCATTAATTATGTGGAGGAATGCGCTCTACTGCAGTGAGAGAACGGGTGTAATAAAGTAACTATTCAATTGCTGGTAGGTGGCAAAAAAACACAGATCTTACGTTTTCATCAACTTTTTAGGGACTCCAAGCCTCATCCGACTGAAATTAAGGAGTTATGAAAGCAAGCCTGTTAGAACAGCTTTGTCTTTTTCCAAAATAACGAAACTCTGCAGAATACTCTTAGCAGTCAATTGACGAAATATGAATATAAACGTATCGCTGATATGTTTCAATAAGTTCGAAAAGTCATAAAAAATTACGGTTCTCAAACACCGAAATAGAAATTTAAGGCAACTTCGAACTATCCAATGAGCCTTAGTTGAAACGTTAGTTGGAAACCTTCCAAGCCACGGCTTTAAGAAACCGAGATCTAATTGAGAGACGCATCTGATAGAATAAGGACACGAAATATAAAAGATGAAACAAGGCCCCAGGAAAACAGGAATTGCAGCACTTTTTTAAGGACCCTTACCCTCATCTGATAAATATGCGATAATTCGACCGTCGTAGTCCGACGATGTCCACCGTATGCTCCAGGGAAGGGTGGAGCAGGGACGGTGACTTGCGCGTGATTTAGTTTAAAGTGATAGTAGCCTTGCGCTGCAGCTATCGCACTCTCTCCTCCTCCCCCACCTGAGCCCGGTGTCAAGACAGAGTCATGAAGACCAGAGGCGGGAGAGGACGCAGGTGGCTGGCGCGGCTGTGTCCCTTAAGTCCTAGCCGCCGCTAGGCATGCCACCACACCTCCATGTTCGGCATTTGTTATTGGAGCGCAACCCGAATAACGCATGCCGTGCCCTGATGTGGCCCCCGTGTTGGTCCAACGCATTTACCACGTGGCCCGTTTAGGATGCAATAAAGAGGAGGTTTGAAAACCTTACAGTAAGGAAAGCCATATTTCTTAACAAAATAGTGAAAAAATGTATGATACATCTTTGAATTCCATTGGCGAAAATAAAAAGTATAAAAGTTCATTATATTTCAATTTCCTTGGGAAATTTGAACAAAATAAACGTTTTTACAAATTCTGAAAACAAACTTACATGCATGATTCCTAAACCAAATTAAAAATTAACAGTGATGCCGTAAAACTAATTAATTTAGTCACTAATTCACCCTTTTTTTAACATCGATTTTATAATAAGAATTAAAAAATATATTTTTGAGTTTTTCTTTTTAACCTAGTGTATATTCAGGGGTTATATTTATGGTGTGCTCATTTTCGTATGGAATTTGTACTACTGGAGTCCCAGGCCAAGAATCTTGGAATAACTATCGAAAGACTCAGGGGAAAGTTGATACATCAATATGTAAGAATAAAGGTTACAGTTCGAGGCTAAAAGAACCACTCGTCAAACATACCCCTCAAAATATCTCTGTGACGTTTGTGTCAGAAGATCTCGATGGCCGTTAAAAGGTATCACATACGAAAAGCTCATAGGGCGCCATCAACCAAGAACACTTGACATGTAAAACATAGTCTTGTCCCTAGTAAGGCTGTAAATTATATAACTTTAAACTTTCAATATTATTGCCAGACAAAAAGGCCTACCTCTGTTTCAGACTTCACAACAACTTACAAAATTTACGCCCGGTAAGACGTCCCTATTTTTGACAGCTGCATGTGCAAGAAAAGCTCTTAAGTTTTGGCGATGATGCATTATAATACAGCACTTGCCTACCATAAAGGTAACTCATAAAAAGTATGTTACATGGTGCTTTAAAAAAGATCAACACCAAAGTACGCGATTTGCTTTAGTGAACACTTGGTCGCCCAAGCGGCCAGCAATCAGGCACACTACCGTTCCTTGTAAAAGACACAGTAGGTCGATGTTTGCAGAATGAACAATTTATGGCATTTTCTACGCAACGAAGCAGATGTTGTGGAGAGTAAAAAGCAAGCATGCAGCCGATCCCAGCTATGGCTAAATCATTGGCTACGTTAACCATATAATCATATTTGCACACAAGGAAAGAGCCTGGACAAGACATTGCTTCGGGTAAGCCACAGTTATGATGATGGTGGTGCTGGCATGTCTCGGACAGCCGGGGCTAGAATTTTACTTTACTGGCAATTTTCTACAAGATTTGGGTTAAGTTGGATGTAAAGTTCCTTTACCAGAGTTTATGTGTCCGTCTTTAGCGTATTTATATATATATTTTGACGCAGATAAGTTATTTGGAAAATGAAAGGTAACGTTATTAAATAAAATTTCAATGCTGGCTCCCAAGGTCGTCGTCAGACTTGAGGTAAGTGTGCAAAAACAGTAAAAATTTAAAGCGTGCCGGAAAACTCAATATTGCTGAATCATTCGTGTCAATAACTGTCATTGAGTGTGGAAAATCTAGTTCTTTATCCTATTCTGTAGTGAATTAGATTTCTTCGATCAAGCGTTCAAACTAAAAATAAGTAAATTATTCCATATAATAAGGACGTGTCTTAACTCGATGAAAGACACCTGAGGAAGCACCAAATTTTCGTGACACATAAACCAACGATCACATTTTGAAACCAGCCTGTACAACTTGAGAATAGGTTTGGCTTTTTAGATATACAAGAAGTCGCTTACAAGATCTCATACAGAAATTGCAATGCGATGTATTGTGACCAAACAGGAATATCCGCCTCCACACGCCTCCACGAACACCAGTTGGCTTTGAAGAGATGAGACCACTTATCACAATTTGCCATGCATAAATTAGAAACTGGTCACAAATTTTCGTGTTTTCTTCTGTCCATCAAGAATAGCCGGGAATTCTTGGCGGCCATTCACTCTGATGACTAATGCATTAATCAGCACATTGAATTGGATGCCGTATACAACATTCTCAAAAAATGGAACAGGTGGTAGCCAATCCGGATGATATGTCCATCTACACTGACAGCTATTGGCAGGACTGATTCAGAACTGTCGGTTTCAATGTCAATAGCAGTCCCCTTAGGCATAATAATAATTGCGTTAATCTCATCCTACAAACCAGTATTAAAAATCGCGTAATTTTATAGGACGGATGTTTTTCCCGTGCCGCCATCACAGGTACTGGCTACATGTCCATACACAAGTTTCATCGGTGATTCTGCATGACTCAACTGCGAGGGATTGGGCTCTTCAGTAGATTCGCCAGCGTCATTTATGCGGCCACTGGTGTGTGTGAACTCCAGAGGAATATTAATCTGAAAAATGTGGAAATTATTAATGGTGGGAGGCATGTGCCGAAGTCTTTTAGCTACGGTCTATGTTGGGAGCATGGTCGATACACCCACCATATACATATAAAGGGGGTTGTCAAATTATAAATTTTCAGAAACAAAACAATGTGTGTACTAGTTTTATCCATCAAAATATGCATATTGAATCTTCAATAAAATTTTGATATCTCAGCGGTAACGTGGTCAGCTCGGTGGTGCACAATTCCAGTACTCGAGCGTCAATGAAACCTTGGAAGGCTTTTTTCATAGCATTAAATTGGTTTCGTATGCAACAGTCTTCCAATTTCGGGAAGAAGTGAGATTCAGTGGGAATACGAGCTAGTGGATGATGGAGTACTCCTGCAGTGTTGCCACTGCTATTTTTGCGTTGGCGGTCTGCTAGTATCCTACAATTGAATAAAATTGGGTCATAGACCAATCTAGGCTGTTTTCTGCAACTTTTTTGATCTTTTGATTTAGCTGGTTAGTGTAATTCTGCAATGAAATTATAACATTTCGCACCTTCGCCATACCATGAAGCGCTCCTGGCAAAATGAGGAAAGTTTGCGATTACTTTATTGATACAATTTCTCATCAAACGTTACAGATCGATCCTAAATTAATTATTTCTTTGAAGAGAAAGCAGAAATGCGAAAGCTTATATATGTCAGCGTTTCCGCTTTTCCTTCCGTTCATGCGGAACGCAAATATACAACTTTTCCTGTTGCTGACTTTAGTGAGCTGAGCTATTATTGTTGGCTTGCTAACAACAAACATCAACGAAAATTCATTTGCAGTTTAAAATGGATCTAACTTGAAGGTAACTTTCATTTCTTCGATATCGACCTCTAATTCCGGCTCAATCTTTGGGGTTTAAAACTATTAGAAAAAAATCCAACAATACGATTTGATACTATATGCTGTGTAGTAATATGACATCTAAATACACCTTTAATACATCAAGTTGTCATCGATGCTGCATCTCCACGTCAGAAATCATATTTGATATTTATGCGAATTTCCACTTTTACATCTTAAAACAAGAATACAAGCAAACTTTTTCACATTATTTTAAAGCGCAAAATTATTTAGAAAGAGGAAATATATGTGGCAGATTTCTAAAAAAAGCAGAGTAATTTAAAAATATAATATAAATGTGTGGGACCATAGGCCTCGCTACAACCTGCATACTTGACCTCCCGATAAATACATTAATGCAAATACATATGTATATATAACAACAATACACATGTACGTAGCTAAGGGTGCAACAGAAAAGGCGAAGAGAGCTTTTTCATGGTTATTACTGACCAACAGTACGCCATAGGCTCTGCGCAGTGTGGGGTATACAGAATTCACGTAAGCCCATGACCCTTAATGGTTTGGTTAAGATCTCACTCGATCCCCTCCTGTCCGTCCCCCTGCATGCTACTGGCGACAAACCAACGTTTTGTCATAGGACACATGCCATATAGAATACGCACGTATGTTGCTATGCGCGCATCGGCAAGACACAGACAGCATCTATATATAATTCCCTGCACATGGTATATGGCGTTTTGATGATCAGTAACAACCATGAAACAGCTGTCTGGGTCTTGTCTGTTGCAGCCTTAGAAACGTACCTGCGTATTATATGTGACATGTGTCCTATGACAGAAAGTTCCTTTATCGCCCGTAGCAAGATCGCGGGTGGACAAAAAGACATCAAATGAGATCCTAAACACACCAGTGAGGTTACCAGCTTTCTTGACTTCAATATATAGATATATATAAGTTAACCTAAGTCATAAAATTTCGTAAAAACAATTTGAGTGGCTTGTTTAGCATTAAAAATATCTTGTGCAAATTTACGTTGTTTTCTTGCCAAAAAAATAAGTTATTAACTTGTTTGATAGTATTTTGTGTTACCAACAAGGATGGTTGTAGTAAAAAATATCTATTGATTATCCGCGGTATGCTGTCACCTTTCTTTGTTTAATTTCGATGGTAAAGCCCTTCTTGTCCCACTTTTGTATTGAGCTTCTACGGAATTTGGAAGCCAAATGGCTGACGCTTGGGTTGTCAGCTAGCACAAAGAACATTTATCAATGTTGTAACTGCAGCTAATAAGAAAAGGGATAAAGAATTTCAAATCTATCCTAAAACCGCTAAAAAAGCCATTTTCAGTAGGCGACAGCTGCAACTGTGGATCAAAGTCCAGACTAACCATTTCTGGCTAAATAGCTTTCGGCATCCAGTAAGACTCCACAGAATTCTCCCATATTTAATATACACAACCCAATCGATGGGAAAACCAGCCATGGCTCAGGAGTTAGATCGCAGAAAAGTACAGGTTCAGGCTTCAGTTGTTGAAATCCTGGTCTTGTTTATTACTGGCTGATGATGGCTGATAAGTCAGAAATGGCTATTCAAACTCCCTTATTTCTGTCGGTAATTTCCTTCTACCTATATTACTAGTCAGTGACTGCAATGTTCTACACCCAACCCCAACGCTCAACGGGACGATCTTTTCCCATAAGCCGATTGGTGAACGCACTTCCAATATCTGCTTTTATGAATATTCTCATGATGTCTAAGTGCTTTACAAAACTGTGCAACAACGAAGCAAGATGGATTTATTAACGTCCCGGGTCGTTGCTGGAAATTGAGTTTACTGTGTAAAACAGCCTTTTGATTATAATATGGTCGGATTTACGAGCCATAAATGAGTATAGTCTAGGTGAAGCAGTACCTATGGAATAAAAAACATTCCAATTAAGTAAATCAGTATATCCACGACTTTTCAGAGCAGGACCTCTTTTTAAAATTTAAATCTTCGAAGTATTGGATGTTCATTCGGCAATTGCCATTCGCTGCACAAAATTTCATTGTTTTTGTTATTATATATCCGCAGGTTATACAAGTTTGTTCATAAGTCAGTGATGAGTAGTAATTCACTTCGAATATTTTTGCAAAGAAATCGATTTTAGGAATGTTTGTGTTGCATTGATGATGATGATTCTAACCTCACTGCAAAAGGCATATGATGTACTGATGATCGGTAATGACCGTGAAACAGCTGTCTGCGTCTTGCCTGTTGCACTCTTAGCAACATATTTGTGCTATATATATGGTATGTGTCCTATGACACAACGTTCGTTTATCGCCGGTAGGTAACTGGCGGGCGGACAAATGGGATCGAGTGAGATCCTTACCACATTAGTGAGTGTTACGCACTTGTTTGGCTTGTTTATGTACCTCACTGCACAAGGCATATGATGTACTGATGATCGGTAATGACCGTGAAACAGCTGTCTGCGTCTTGCCTGTTGCACTCTTAGCAACATATTTGTGCTATATATATGGTATGTGTCCTATGACACAACGTTCGTTTATCGCCGGTAGGTAACTGGCGGGCGGACAAATGGGATCGAGTGAGATCCTTACCACATTAGTGAGTGTTACGCACTTGTTTGGCTTATATATATATATATATATATATATATATATATATATATTATATATTCCGAATTTTCGAGAATATGCGAGACCCAGGTAATTGTATAGACACTAGATCAGGACCCAAACATGCGTTACGCTGATATTCTTCTGCTGTATGGCACATGTGCGAGGGGTTCGGCCAATCATTCGTGGAATGCTTTCTGGTTGATACTCTACTTTTGAAATGCCAGCTTTCTCATTTCCTCAGAAATTAATTCTTAACTTGCAGCAAATTAGTTTATTCAGGGTCTATAGGCCCACACAGTGTTTATGGCAAATTAGGTTATTTGTCTATAGTCCCTGGATAAACTGATTTGCCCAAAGTTACAAAGTAAATTCTGTGGAAATTGAAAGCTGAAATGTATATATATCGCAAAATTTATATAAGCTGACAAATTCTGAAAAATTCCTGACTGGCTGGCAAGCGACTCAACTTAAAAAATCGGCAAAGTATTGAAAGGAACATCTTTTTGTTTGGAAATGACCGTTTTCTTGTAACAATTGAATATGGAGAATGTCGCGAAAATAGGTTTCAAAGAAGTGACGTCCATTTGTAGAAATACGAAAAGACTCTCCACGCAAAATACTGAACAGATCTCAAAGCATAAGCATAGCATCGTATAAAATCTTTTCTTTACTGGTTTCATTTAAATATCAACCGCATAATGTTGAATATGCGTTTAGACCGAATCATTCCAGCTTGTATTGATAAGAATATCATTGGCTTCATTCGGGCAGTTAAAGTGCATGACAGAGCACAAAAATGAATCCTTAAAGCATTTTTTAACCAAAACTGCTGTGCCTATGCTGTTTTTAAATTAAAAAACTAAAATTGTTGTTTTTGTTTGCATACAATAGCAGTTGTAGTTGTATATGCATGGAAACTGCAAATATGCTAAAATAAAAACATGTCTGCATTTTATTACTGCATTTTGTGCCGAAAATATATAGAGATTTACAAATCAAAGATTTAAATGATGAAAATGTCTGCAAATTGCCCAAAATAAATTGTTTTTTCACATAGCCACTCACCTGACTCAGGCTTAATTAAAAATCAATGATCAAGTCAGCACAGGTTATTTTACAAAATATATTTATCGAGTACAAAAATGCACTTATTTACTTATGGAGCTTATAAAAGTTTGCAACGCAATTACCAGAAGGAGTATGTGAAATCATTGATTTCCACATAAATTTGCAAACGGGTTCTTTGAGTTTATTGTTTTTCGACACATTCTGCATTGTAGATACGCGTGGCTAAAATATAAATGCAGGACGCTTTAGATGTATGATGTACCAGGATTTAAATCCAGCCTGTACTCTGGAGATTTGAGATGCAGATATATGTAATCCAATTTTCTTGGAGCAGAACAGAAATCCTTTAGTTTATTCTAACCACGAATGTGCTTCTTTAAGTTCCTATCATGCAAAAAGGCAGTAGTGTCATGCTTAAAGTTTAAAATTACTGGTGCGTGATTTCAGACAACAAACGTTTTTCTGTTTTTAAATGGTTTAACTTAAATTTCATTGATTTTTCTCAAAGAGAACGTCTGATGGGAATCGGCAGTGTGCTTCACCCTGACAGGACGGTGAGAAGGAATGCCTCATCCTCGTAGTATTTTGGTTAACGCAGGAAATTTAACTATTCCCGCATCTCAATCCTAAATCAAATCTTAATTTTAACCTTAACTTCAATACCCATCAAAATTTTAGTTCTTAGTATAAGCTTACTCCTAACTATAAGTTAGGTAAAATTAAGCGCATAGTTCCCTGCCAATAGAAGAAGAAGATGCGTTAACCGGGAGAGGTTTATTAGGTGTCTGACGTTTCGGATAGTCGTTTCGTCTACTGGAGAGAGCCTGCAGATTGAGACTGGAGAGTCCTGCATAGAACTCACGCTCCTCGCCTTGTGCTTATCCTGACTGTGGAACTGAACCGGACCCGCATCTATCTGTGACTAGTTTCGTCGTTGTCGTGGTCGCCACCGGTCAATAAACCACTCCCGGTGAACGCCTCTTCTTTATTTTTTGACATTACCACCTGGAGTGGTACTTTCACTTCTATAAGAGTCTTGGTTCTTGTTCCCGAATCCTACCGGGAGGGCCATATAAACGATTCCTACCAAAAATCGTATACCCTTACAAGTTCTTATAAAGGTGGTTTAGACATCTAAGTCGATCCCGAGGATGCCGGGCTGAAATTATGCTAGTGATGATGTTTGAACGCTAGGATTAATCTTTTTTTCAACAAAAACCTCGTGGTGTATGATCTTGCGGGAGCCCCTTTTATAGGAGAAATATATAAATTTATTTTGGCCTTTAAAATCGATAAAATAATATAAACCACTCAGGCATATTGTTTTCCTGAAGACGGCTGGGAAAACGTTTAGCTAAGAATACGTAGGATATACGTAGTGTATAAGCTTACTTATGATAAAGTTGCACAATGACCCCTATGAGACAGTAGAATTTGGTTGTATAACTTGTAACTGTAAAGCATCAGCTGCAATCCATACGTTGCGAAATACGATGGATAGCGCTGAAGTTAAAATACCTACAATGAGAGATTTTATGTGTGCGCAATCTGTCGCCCAAGCAGTGCATTAACAATCACGGTTAATTTTTCTTCTGGTTCAAGTACTTTAAATAGGCTCATCGATTATTTGGATAGAAAAGCTTATGAATTTTCCTTAAACTACGTCCATTTAAAGTGGAATTTCATACTACGACAGGCTGGTTCAACCATCTCGAACGAACACCCACATCGTGTGCCGTAAACTACCTTTTTCTTATGTTGCGCGTAATAACTCCATATTTATTCTGTCACTTATGTACCCTACGTCTCAAAGCTCGCTGTGGTTTACGTCCGAAAGCGCTTCTCTGTGGAATAATCATAGGTTATCTCCTAACTTCTGCCAAATATAAATTCACATTAACACCATGCTTCAGCAGGCATTGACAGTTGAATACCAAAAAACGTAACTTTTCGACATTTAATAGGGTTCCTTGGAAAAAGTGCAAATACTAAATGATTTACTTGTTCAGCTTAAAACTATCTCATGAACTTCATAATATTTCATAAGTTAGGGCCCATTATGTGAACTTAGCTAGCACTGCGTCCCCAAAGTTGTAACGTAGTAAATAAGCGATCGTTCTTAAAAACGACGGCATTTTGTGGTCTACAAAATTAACATAAAGTTATGAGGTAAAGACTAATTTTTTTATAAAAGCGGCAAATTCCGAAAATGTGAAAAATCAAGTGAGTATATTATAATTAAAATTTATTGAATGCTTGACCATCTAAACAAACGAGTAAATAAAAGACGATAAGTGGAATTACTTTTTAAAATAGGCCTTTTACTGTAAATTCCGCGAAAGCTATCTTCGATATTAAGGGCAATGGAAAGTATGGCTGTTCCAAACAGCTTTAATTTCGAGTATGTATTCCAACATGGTTCCATGAGAATTGGCGGTTTCTTCTTCCGTTTATACATTGTGTAAAATTTATTTGGATAAGGTTAACAGATTTTCGCTTTACTGCACCGGCAAAGACATCACAGAAAAAAATATTTAATACGCCGTCATGCTGATAGACCAGTGAGTGAGCAATAAATTTAAAAATCACTTATTAGGTGGAGTACGATGAGTTTCAAATTGTCCCTGAAATTGTGGTAAATACTTTATGTTTTCCTGTGTTTGCTTTCTGAATAAATGAATATAAATGTAGACTCTGTTATATGTTCTTATAAAAACTATTAAAATAACATATTTCTTAAAGGAATTAACCGAAATATGGCGTTCTGTAACAGTCTTCATAAGGCAGATGGCCGTTTAGATCATAGCTGTGGACTCCATCAAACAGTTTTGGATGACTTTTATATTGACACTCGTTGCCTAAAGAGTATAAGCGCACAACAAAATGCGGCAATTAATATGCCTAAAGAGTATTTATAAACTCTTATAATACGTTACTGCTTTAAAATAACACTTTAATTATATATTTCATTCGCAAATATCTGCGTACTTAGTCGTCAAGTCAAGAACACAAAATTTGCACGTTTGACCGGTTTTTCGACTTCACTTTAAAATAAGGGTTACAATGCCTGCTGAAAATGAAACAACTCACTTAGTTCTCTCTATTGGATCGGTTTTTGCTATATTTGCTCACTTTTGGTCCTCTTTTACGATTGCAAATGCACAACCGAGTGGTCGACCATACACTAAGATGTTGCCAATAAATGTCAATATTCTGCCATCTCCGTTTAAATGTTCCATATTCATTAATACTCCACTCCAGATAGATATTGTTTAAAAATCTGTTGCATACGGCGTGACAGAGAAAAATTACGGCATGTGACAGTTTTTCGTATATATACTTGTTTTCTGACCCAATTAGTCGTGCGCTGAAAAAAATACACTCGACAGTTCGACCGTCGATTTCGACGAAGTCCACCGTATGCTCCACACCAGGTAGTGCAGAGACGGTGACTCGCGCGTGAATTAGTTTTACGTGATAGTAGCCTTGCGCTGCAGCTACCGCATTCACTCCTCATCCCGGTGTCAAGACAGAGTCGAGAAGACCGGAGATGGGTGAGGGTGCTTGTAGCTGGCGCGGCCGGAGCCGCCCTCGGCGTACCACCACACCTGGCTTGGATCCCACGGAGTGGAAGTGCCATAAAGGCCACATTAAGAAGTAGCCATTGCAGCCTGACTCTCAGTCAGCCAGTCAGCCACTCCAAATAAAACACACATTGGGCTGACCACGCCGTGCGAGTTATCCCGTCAGTTGACAACCTTCAAAGTTACGGCTTTTAGTTCACCCTGATAGTTTCAAGCGCGTCAGATTGTTTAAAGTGAGGAACATGCACTGAGCTGTTGACCTCACTCTCTCCCGCATCCCCACAATCAGACCACCATCCGAGCCAGTCAGTTGTCTGATGTAGGAGTGGGCGCATTGGCTGACGGGTCGGTGTACCCGTCTTCGCGCGCCACAGCATTACCTGGCCCCAATAACGCACACAACAGGATTCTCTTAATCAGGGGATATGGAGGAGCCATCGCCGTATGACTCCAAAATACACTCTCACAAGTTGATTACTGAATATTTCGGTATAAGACGTCACCAATTTGCAAAAATGAACTTTTAAAACTAAATCCATCCTTGTTTTCCCTAAAACAATCATATTTCTCATTGCTATATTTAACTCATTTTTATGAATGCAAGATCACATTATCCGTTCTCTGAAGGGATAAATTTAAACATTTTCTAGCTTATATTATACCGTTTATACATAAAATGCACACAAACAAGTAGGTTTGGTTCAGAAGGTGCGATAGCGTTTGGGAAACACCTGCAAATCAAAAACGTCGTATTTGGTTCAGTTTTGCAATCAATAACCACATCTGTAACGAACTCTTCCGTAGTAAACAGCATTTTGCGCCTCAAATCAGTATAAAAGACACAATAAACAACTTCAAATGTGTGTCATACTACCATCTTAAATTTCGAGGAGGACACTTCATGAGTTAGGCAATCTACTGTAGGTTTTTGACAACTCCATGATTTTACTTGTTGCTAAAGTCACTGATATTATCCCCAAGCAGCGATAATTGTTGGGGCTTTTAACGTCCTCTCCTCGTTTCGACCATAAGTTATCTGTTCACGATGACGGCCTATTCGTCTACTTTCGGCCACTATGCTGGGGGTATTTCAATCAGCAAGTGTGCATTGAAGTCGCCTCACCTGGCGCTTTGATGATTCTCGTGACCTTTACTGTCTTTTCCCGTTTCGACTCTAAGCGGAAAAACTTAACTTTGTAAACTTAACGGTTTTGCAAACTTAACGGTTGCTTCTGCGGTCATGTGAATAATATGATGATTGCATTTATATCTGATACCCTGATTCGGTTTAGGAAATCGCCCTTGATGCGGAAAGTTTCGAACCCATATATACTATCATCTGAATGCAGTTGTTCTTACACATGCATACATAACTTCCAATGAGCGACATTTATTCTTCTTGAATACTAACAAATAAAATGTATTTAACGTGTTTTTAAATTTAAATTTGAAGTTGGCCTTTTCCACTGTTCACTGACGTTTTCCATATTTTACTGCCTATTATGACTAAAAACTGAACGCCAAACAGTGTTTTTGATTCACTCGAAATTGTTTTTTTTCCCTATTCAATTATTCCCAGTATTGGCAGCACAGTCTCTAGGTAAAAGCCCAGACACCTTTTTTGCCAATATTTTGCCTTGGCTTTTTACTGACTAAGTAGAAAAATTTAAGGAACAACATAGAAGCAAGTAAAGGAGGCCATTCAAACCTTTTTTTGAAAAAGGACTTAAATAGTAGCCAGTTTGTTTTAGCGTAAGAAGGACAGGCATGCAACTAAACTTTACAGAATCCAAGCAGTGTTTTGCGCCCACAAGGGCTTTACTTTCTGACCCACGAGAGCACCATACACCTGGTCGAAAAATGCAAGACATTTCACGAAAAAATAGCCTTTTTGCAAATTTTGAAGAGTTTTAAAGGAAAATGGTGCACGGAGGCTGTTATAAGGAGGAGGAGAGCGTGGAATGTGACCCAAAAAGGGACCAAAAACAGAAAGAGGCACAGTCCTCCTTCCGTTACCACTTGTGGAGCCATGGGAATTACATACTGAATACAACAATAACAGCTATCAGAGGAGCATGTTGGGCATAAGCCACAGTCAGGAAGCACTTGGAAGGTCAAGCGAAAATATAACCTGAAAATAAACACAATACTTGGCCGACTTTTCGCATGCCAGTTGCAGATTATGTCAAAGCGATTGAAAAGTCAATTTTTCCAAAACGAAAAATGTAATCATGAGGGCTTTAAAATGGGAGATAAAGACTGTTCATAATGGTTGGTGTTAAGAAGGACAATAAAACCTTGAGGACGTTTAGATGCAAAACCAAGCGTTAGTAGTTTTTTCCGCAATGAGATGAGTTCATTGCTTCTTTTGATTATGCGTCTCAGTTATCGCCATTCGTCGGTACTGGACCAGACGAAGTACAACCAACTGACCAGTGGACTGAGTGTCCGGCTCAATGGCTCCCACATAATAAAACCTTTATGCAATTCTCGTTTATGCGAGCCGCCACAGGGCAGCCTGGTTCATGTTATGGGAACACGGTTGCGTGTGGTACGCGTAGATAGATTGTTTGTGTTTATCGGTCACCGTGACCAATCTCGTTACGAGCTGACTGACAGGCTCTTAGGGTCAAATGGTGTATGCGGGAGGGAACAGAGAGTGAGGTTGACGTTAGGGAATATACACGCAGAGCGCATCCTGACCAGCTAGAAATGATGGCTTGAATGGCTGCCGGTGGATATACCAAGCTGGTCTGTGGCCAGCATTCTGTGTGGAGTGGCAGGTTTGAGAACGCAGGGACGGGGTGGTCTAAATGATTATATCTTATTTCAGTCTTTTTGTCCAATTTACGCAAATGAAACCTGAGTCACAATCTGCGGCAGGCAGGTATATGCTGTATGACCAAGCTCGTGTGTGGCACACGTAGAGTACCATTTTAACTTTAACATTACCACGCTTGAGCCATTAATTTATATTCTTGACATCATCTTGCCGTTGCAGGAATTTAGGAGAGACAAAAAGAGTGCGATAACTGATGTGCAAGTCTGCCTCACTATAAACCAGTTCATTTTTAAGTAATCGGCTTTGCGTTGCTTTTAGGATATTAGTTATATTTAGCATGGTCGTCGGTCAGCGGAAAGATGGGGCTTGAACTAAACTGGCTACGCTGTGTCTGGGGTTGCCTTAGTCCCTCATATCCAGGATTTTACCCTAAATTGCTGATATTTTAGTTGTTTTTCAGCCGGACAAGTTCATGCACGCAAAACAAGTAGTCGATAAAATCCTTCCGGGACGGCGGAAAACTGGCGTACTTTAAAATACCGGGAAACGACAGGAAGAATGTTGCACCAGGAAGGTACCTGCTCTTACGCAAAAAGGATTGCCTCAATCGAAACACAGACAATATTGCACTTCACTTTTTCGGGACTTTTGGAGTCTTTTAACAGTCACCGTGCGGCTCAAAAACAATTTAGCACTTCCTCGTAAATCAGCCAAGTCGAGCCCACCCAATCTCGCGGTTTAATCGAGATGCTGCTTCAAGGAACTTCCACTACCTTCCACCTCCCATCCACAACCAGCGCCGCCCCATCCCTGCCGTCGCCATTAACATGGGTGAGCTAGGAAACTTGTCTAGGGAAGACCATGATTAATGACCTCAGTCGAGGGGCAAATGTAAGTGCAAACTCTTCGTGACTGCGCCAAAAAGTGTTTCCAGCGAGAAGATAATGCCTAAGTGACGTCGAAAGAGATTTAGTTCTCAGGTTTCAGCAGCCTGCTCTCCTATATGAACGAAATGCTAATCGAAATTCGGTACTGTGGTTTCGAGTTAAAAAAATGGTGAAACCTACAAATGATCACAATCGGTAGGTAGGCCTTCAATACTGTAACAGTGGCAATGACGGCAGGGCAGTTCAAAGGATGGAAAAAAACCGTAAAGCGTTGGCAATGAAAAGAAAGTCATAGGCTCACCGTCATCGTTTAAGTTAACTGTTTTAAGCATTCAATTAGACCGTATTACACGCCTAGCTGTCCACGCCTACCCACATTACAAATTAATCCTAATCGTAACACCATCCATTGTGTTAGTTACGATAAAAATTCGTTGCCAAAGTCCTTAGGGTCGCAAAATATTTAATTACCGATTGCTTAGGTGGGACGGTAAGATTAATTATTTTATAGCATAATTCCCAGATATGTTTGTCACGGCAGGATGCAGACCTTTAAACGAGCTTCTTTGCGATCGCCTACAAAAACTAAATCCGGAAAAAAATGCCTGCTGAAGTAGCATGACTTTAACCACTGATTTTTGATGTCTGCATAAATTGAAATATATTATTTATAAAACATTTATAAAAAATATATTTCCTTCTGCACATCTGGTAGCAACCTATATCTCCTTTGCCTTGTCTGCCCAACTAGCGAGTCTTCTTCGGTTAAAAAATCTTTCCATTTTCGAATAGTTTTAACCCAAACTGCTCTTATGCTTGCACTTTGGGGTTTCCAAAATGTAACCTGCATACTTACCTTGTTAGGAAAATTTTGCGGCATTAGTAATAAGATGTCATATTAGACCCATAAACTTTTAAGAAGGTTACGACAATGTTGCATATTTACCAGCTGGCAATAATATGGGGTAGATACGATGCCTTTCAAATGAAAATTTTAGGAGATAATTGTCCTCTTAAACTATACCTTTTTAAAACCTATAACTTATCTTTCATCCATGCTTTATCCTGCAGAAGACTTAATTGCTGGCCAAATGAGTAGAAGTAAGAAGACGTGTGCATGTTTTCTGTTATACAATATCAATGGGAAATTTTCATAATAGATAAGTAGTCAATTGTTTGCAGTGTTTTTGTGCAGGTGGCCACAACTAAGCTTGGTCGAAAACCAGAACCCCGACGTGAATAATACATCCTGGAATTGTGCTGCAGAATAAGTAATGTCTGAACAACGACCAAGTCATCATTTATAATCGAAAACCAATTTCATAATTTCGATTTACCGTTCCTGAGGTAACATATCTACTGGAGCTGGTTTGTTTCGCTGAGCCTAACCAACATTTATACTTAGCTCATCCAACAGTCAGTGATCCCCCTGAAATGTTTTCATAATCCCTAGTTCACTGATAAATAGAAATATGAAAACTTTGGAGGTTCTTGTTTGTCACACAGGTAGACTGACTTATATCTACCACTAGTAACTGCCTTTCGGGCCACATGTATTTTACGGGAGGCAGAAATGCGGGTGATTTGGGCAGGGAGGATAATCGAGGTGGTAATCGGTGATGGAAAGGCTCAAAAAATCAAATGTCGATTTTTCGCGCTGCTGTAGTTTAAATCGGCTAGGGATTTAGGCTAAGGCTATTATTATAAGTCAAAAACAGTCTGTTAAAGTGAAACTCGCAGAAGCATTTTAAAGAAGTAATAACAGAGCGCGGAGCACACGATAGTCACACATGGAATGCAAGCGTTTTGAACACAAAAACTGAAAATATGGGTGGTCTGTATATCAGCCTACTTTATAGTCTTGCGTGCACGCATTTTATGGGGGTGGAAGTAGTAATATAATTTTTAGTTACTTAAAAGACCCCTTTTCCATATCTTTAACTTATAAAAGGCACATTTAGCTACCTATTGAATACAAGAAAATATATATTTTTTTCATATTATCCGCTAAATATATTCAAATTTGTAAGGGTATCCAAAATAATGTCATAAACTCATATTAATTCAGCAGTATAATTTATGAACTTATTCATAATACTGGCAGCTTAGGTACTAGCTAAAATCCAGACTCGCCTATATTCTCTCACTACATTTAAAAGCTGCGGATTTTCGGTTTATCAGTGCGTTCCCCCCAGCATTCCCCGTGTGTTTTCTCGTATATATAATTATTTGGCATTTTCATTTTTTAATTGCTGCAGAACTTAATTTATAACTCGGAACAGATCAGTTTATAAAAGGGTCTAGATGCGCAGATTGCAATTTGATATGCAATTTCAAAACTGGACTATCTACCATAAAGCACACTGGGAGTGCACCGGGATCCAGTGAGGAGCCAAACTTCTCGTAGCTGTATAGGCTTTTAGTTAGAACCTGTACTGCCAGTATGGAGAATAATTTCATAAGTTATACTATTGACGGTTTTTCAGCTTGTGAATAACATGCGATTATCCCGCAGTAGATGATGGACATCGGTCCAAATATTCATATCAAATTTCGTCTGCGCTCATTGACCCTTGAATTAACTGGTCTGCTCAAATTCAAAAATGAATTTCTGTGAAAATAAAAATGCTGAAGTACTAATTTTTCCAGATTTTAGTTTGTGTTGGTGGTCTCAGAGATCCTCGGTTGTACGCCGGCATTCTGTTATGGCTTAAATATTTGGGGATTATGCTGCACGATAATCAGTACTAAGACCTCATCTAATCTGAAGCCAATTTCCGATTTTTGTTTCACAGATCCTAAGCTAAGACGGCTAAACTATATCTGATTTAACTTGAGACAGTTTCCCTAAAATTTGAACAAACCGCAAGACGTTCTCCTGGTAAAAGATCAAGCTGTTGTCTAACGAATAAAACTATGAGTACACTGCCAACGTCTAAATGCAGGATTGAAGGGAAAAGCGGCCTCACAATGTTTACAGTAGGCAGTGGACGTATTCTACCGAGCCCCTCGAACCATCCTCGTTGTCGCACGACCTCAAAACTACCGGTATATTTTCCAAAACTTCGCACCCTTTAAAATGCGCATCTTACTAATGTCATACTACTTTCACATGTTTGTCTTCTACCGTATATTCTTGACGCCTAATGTCTTGTCAGATCTGGTCAAGTGTCTCGATACGTTCCTAGATGCGAACCAATGGGGCTCCAAAAGTTTTTTTTTTTATTGTCTACCATCAGAACATAATTGACAGCGAAACAGACGTAATCAACTATTAAGAGCTTCAGATAAGTCTATTACCCTCAGCGATCGGTTGTACGTTTGAATGGCTTCTATCATGCCAACGCCAATGTCGAGACTGATAGGCAATGCCACCCAATGACCGATCTCGCGAAATGTTACCCAAAACTCTGAAGAATAACTTCAACGAAAAAGACAAGGGAGGATGAAATGGTCATTTCCGGTTTATAAGCCATCATCAGCCAGCTATACCCAAACCCAAGGAGTATTGCGGCACCCGAGGCTCGAACTCCAGGCCTGGTGTTTGGAAGTCCACCGCTCTGAAAGGCCTTTTCAATTAGGAAGAATTACTTAAGTGGAGTTGTTAAATGACTTATCTTACGCTACACTCCAAAATATTTCCAACATGTCAGGCTACTGGCTTTTTAATGCACGTCGATTTGGCCACCTGCAAAGTTCCTACTCAGTTAAAAAGTTGCTATGTCAACAGAGAGCCATTTTTCTAATGAGTTACTATGCCCATTTAGAGAAAACATGCATAAACTATTGTTGCTTAAGTTATTTTGGTAGCCAACCTGGCCCTTCTTAAATTTATCCTCTAGGAGAGGTTACTTACGGCAATCCCTCGTTGCTTTTGTGCTGAGGTCTTTCAGTCTTCAAACTGTACGTTTTCCATATAATGAAATACATATTTCCCATTATTGCATTAAGAAGATATCATATAGTTCTCACAAATGTTGCAGTGGATATAAACTATATTATATATCATATTTGGAGCATTGATGAATGATAGATTCGATGCCATTTGAACGGATATTTTAAGATAATAAAAAGCCCAAAATTAGAAACCTTTTTAGAACCGAGGGATAACCACTCTTCGAGTATCAAAAATTACCGAAAGATCTGATAGGTTACTAACTGAGTAAAAGAACGTATTTTTGTTAACGTACACTTGAACTTGAAACGACATCGTAATCGGAGGGCATAATGCATAATCCATAATGGTAACTTTTCCGGTTTGTTTTTTACAGGCAGACGAAAAAGTGCTTTCAAATCTCATAAATTTGGAGTGATTTATATATCGTGAAAATATACAGTAGGATTATTAACAATACATCCCGACTTATTTAATCCTTCCCAATCGAACACTAATTTCAGAATTTCATTTAACCGTTCATGAGATTCTTTACTGACTGCAAGGACTAAATGCTCGCTACTTTGAACACTTTTCAGTGAATGCAGTCATTTTGCAGCATCGTTCAGGACACGATTTCAAATGTTGAAAGGAAGGGCAGAGAAAGTTCCTTGCCGTCGATGCGATGTTTCAAAGTAGTTACGGTACTTCACATTCGCACTCAGATTTAGTTTGCTAAACGTTTATTAAACTAACTTAAGAGCTTTCTAAGGAAGAAGCCACATGCAGCGGAAGTTAATGGCATGGAGTTAAAACTGAGAAACGAGCGTTTCTACTTTCTGAATGTTTGGAACCTCGAAGTATCCGTTATCAGTACTTGTCAACCCGAAATACCCTCAGTCAGTTTTACGCTCCTCATTTTGTTCAGCTACGCGGTTAAAACTTGTATTGACTGTGGATGTCGAAGTAAGGTCTGTCAAACATGTATCCACACCTCATACACAAAAGGCTTTCCATGTCCGACCCCAGTTTGCTTATATGCAACCATTCAGTTGGCTTAAAGGCGTTTAAATGGAGCCATAGGAACTCGCAACGCCTCGCTTGCATACAGGGAAATTTTTACTTTGTCCCCCAAACCGCTAAACGAGTTTCGATCAGGCCTCGACAGTTCCAGAAGGCACCACTTTCATCTATTCAACTTAATGAAGTGCTCTTAACGGGTCGCCGACAGTAGCGTTGGGAGTTTGTTTAGCCCACAATTAACTCCCCCCCCCAGATAGAGAGATAGCGGTTGACGCACTCATCAGAAGATCGTTATCTCTTTACGGAAGTTAATTTTGTCCACAAAAATGGTACAAATCCCCATCGGCCTGTACGATCTGTTCGCCCAAGTAGACTTACAGCGGAAACACACGGGGGGGGGGAGGGGGCACGAGGGGTAAGGGGGAAAAAGGGTTAAAAAGCTCTGATACACTGTGTGTGCACATCCCTTCGTGCCTTCCGTGCACACACACACACACACATGCATTTTTTGCACACAGGCAAGATGGGAGAGGGGGCTTAAGTAAAGAGTCACTGGGGAAAGTCCCAAATTGCGGAAATGTGGAGAGAGGGGGGTTGACGAGAGAGGGTTGCAGGAGTGGGGGGGGGCGAGCAATGAGAATTTTGCATAGAAGAAGAACGTGCGATCATCTTCTTTGCAACAAGAGCCTGGGGCTCGCATATTCGCTTCAATTAATGGAATTTTTGTTCGGTTTGGCCAGTGGTGGTAATCTCAGCCAATCAGATGGGGGGTCGGAGGGCAGCCTGTCGTGTATCGAGGGCCTGTGCACGGGCGCGTTGCAGCCAGCGTACACAATGGCTGAGACGCTGGCGGCGAAGACGTAGGCTCCTCCAGTCCAGCGGTCAGGAGCGTGGGCAGGGCTCGTCGCAGTTTTGTGACGGTGGTGCTGATGGGCAGCTGGTATTAGGGGACTGCATGATTGACGGCTGGCTTCTTACGAAGCAGGTGAAGTTGCCAGCTGGAAGTTGGAGGAGAGCATGGTTGAGTCTGCCACGACCTGTCGCACCTCGATTTGCATGTTTTTGATCAAGCACCTAAAATGGCAAGAAGGGTAGACTGTTTCAAATCTCAACCTTCCCTATGAAGCCGTCAGTTTGACAGCCGAGACATCAACAACCTTCAAACGCAAATTCAATTATTGTTAATTTTTTTCAGGCTACTGAAAGCGAAAAGCTGGTAGCAAAATGTGCCTGTTCTGAAGTAAACCAGTTTCTGAAGTTTTTTCTATTGCATTCCAGGAATGGGTTCGTGTATCCTGGTGCATGCAGAGTCGTTAAACTGAACAATCAAAAATCGCAGCAGTGGTGAAAGGGTAACATTTGGGCTGATGCGCTGACAGAAGAGAGTCTTAATACGGCGGTAGGCACTAATTAGACGTGACAGTCAGACATCCGTGGTATTTATTGATCAGTCGTCGCTATGCAACTGCTCGCGTGTGCCCGTAGCCAAAATTCCAGGGTTACACGGAAACGCCCATTTCCGCCCTGTAATCCCGCGTAATCAGTGAGCGACACGCCAATTTGATTTTATAGCAACTTTGCTTTTTGTGTAATGACAATCATAGATTTACAGGAAACAAACCTACCCTGTGCGAAAGTTCACCGAGAAAGGGGACATTGTCGTCAGTTAAATTTTGGAATCGACTTACGTCAGGTACATAATGGACGTGCAGAAACCGTTTTAAGTTAGCATTGTACAAGGGAAATTTTGTTGAGTCAAAGTTTGCGCTGATTTCCAGTCAATAAACGGAGGTTTCTAGTCCTTATTTTCCGTCAACTTTCCCTAAGAATAATCTCCTTACAAAGAACATACGCCACTATAAATGATAGACAGAATGCCAGGTCTCGATTTGGAGCCACAAGGCTCAACGTGACGAGCAAATCCGTAAGTCAGAATAGGTTATCATTACCAGTCACAAACTGCAGGACAACGAGCCGGTAGCTCGCTTCTTAAAAGGATTGGACTCATGGTCAACGAAAGGGGGTTCTATTTTCAGGTAGGACCAAGCCTGCGGTTTGAAAATACTGTCTGCCAACGGCTAAGAAGTCAGTCTCGTGCGTCATTGTTGGAGCTCCCTAAAAAAATAGGCATCTAGATTTAGATGCCACATACAACATGCTTAAGGAGGTAATCCTGAAGGGATGCTGAGACACAACTGACGCAAACTGGCGCATACGTTGGCCAACCATAGAATCTTCGATAGAAACAGTCGATTTCTTAATTGTTTTTTACACCGACCATAGTCTGTCAGCAAGCTTAGGGACCAATCTTGAAGTTGGAAGCAATAAAAGTTATTTCTTCCAAAAGAATTTCATATTTTCCAAACATATACTATACTCTCAACAGACAGATTAAAACTTCTAGATGGCTGCTTCGCCGAGGTTTCTTCGGCTGCATGATATAACAGTGAGAGATTCTACTCGGCAGTAGGTTCCTAATGTTCTCTAGAGGGTTTCTGGTATTTATTATACGGAAAAAGGTCATGATGAAAAGTACAGAATATAGTAAGTGCAGGACGTGTATGACCCAGAATTTCAATGAATATTTGAGTTAAATTCCATAAACTACCGTGGAATAACAATGTGGTCTACATTCTATAAACAAATAGTAAAAAAATTGTATAAATTAGATCTTCAAATGGTGCTGTGTCGTACTCCGAACATGGACAATATCAAAAGCCTTCAAACATGCTTCGCCAACGTTTCTGCTGTGAGGGGTTTGGTTCTTGAAAGCATCCTATGGGCGATTTTCGGTATATGGACTCCAGCAATGAATCCAGGGAATAATTTAAGAAATGTCGGGTTTTAATTCGGTGGATTGGCGTAACTCGCTTGAAAATTTACAAACTAAACTTTCTTTTCTAACGAGTTTTATCGTTTCATTTACCCCTCCGAATGCATACTATTTCAGTGATTAATCATATATGAATTTGGTTTTCATGCATCCTCAACTAAGAGGGACAGTTAGACGGTCGTAGTCCGACGAGGTCCACCGTTGCTCCACGGAAGGGTGGTGCAGGGACGGTGACTTGGGCGTGATTTAGTTTAAAGTAAAAGTAGACTTGCACTGCATCTAGCGCACTCTCTCCTCCTCCCCCACCTGAGCCCGGTGTCATGACAGAGTCAAGAAGACCGGAGATGGGAGTGGACGCAGGTGGCTGGCGCGGCCGGAGCCGCCCTCGGCATACCACCACACCTGGCTTGGATCCCACGGAGTGGAAGTGCCATAAAGGCCACATTAAGAAGTAACCATTGCAGCCTGACTCTCAGTCAGCCAGTCAGCCACTCCAAACAAAACACACATTGGGCTGACCACGCCGTGCGAGTTATCCCATCAGTTGACAACCTTCCAAGCCACAGCTTTTAGCGCACCGTGATAGTTTCAAGCTCTTCAGCTTGTTTATAGTGAGGAACATGCGCTGAGCCGTCGACCTCACTCTCTCCCCATCCCCACAATCAGACCACCGTCCGAGCCGGTCAGTTGTTTGATGTGGGAGTGGGCGCATTGGCTGACGGGTCGGCGTACCCCTATTCGCGCACCACAGCACGACCTGGCCACACTAGGATTCACTAACTGAGGGATATGGAGGAGACATCGCCGTCTGACTCCCAGTCCACTGGTCAGCAACTCTATACACACAGAACATACGCTGGGCCGACGACGTGGTCTGGTGTAAGCGTCAGATTGGCAGCCACCCGAGCCACGATTTCTAGGAAACCATGATATTCACGGGTACATGATAATGGTGAGGGTGTTATCGATGTATTGGTGCAGGTAGTGTGCGCTGATGTGGCGTAACCTCCGGTAGTTTGCCTCAGGTTGTCATGGATGCGCATGTGACCGAATAGGCCTATGCGATGAGTAAATCCGCGAGAACAGTGAGGGCAGGGGAGACGGCGATCTCTGCTGTGTGTGGGTGCTCCAGGCACTGATTCCCCTGTCTCTGTACGATGGATTCGCGAGTGACCGACCAGGCCGATGTGGGAGGTGAATATATATATATATATATATATATATATATATATATATATATATATCATAAGAACAAGCGAGCTCAGTTTCTGTAATTTTATTAACCTAATGCTTCAAAATCAACAACCTTCCATCGTCAGAGATGAGTGTTGTTGGAAATGCGTTCACCAATCAGATTACGAGGCAGGCTTGTACTTTTGCTCTTCGCTGTTCAATATAGAGCCCTGGTGACCAGTTTTATTTGTCGGAATGAGTTCGGATAAAGATGTTGAAACCTGGTTTCGACTCCCAGGTTAGTCAAACTTGGCGTTGGGTATGTTCGACTGGCGATGGCTAAAAAGCTAAAGTCTGCATTATCTTCCTGCATTTATTGCTGGTCACTACACGACTGTTTGCACGGACTGCAGACTGAGCTCTGATGAAAAAATTGTCGAACATGCTCCGTGTCCCGTACAGCGGACGAAGCTCCTCCGATAATTAATATTTCTGATGGCAGGTGACAGAATATATGGTTAGCTACTGACTGGTAGCTCACAGGATTAAACTTCCTATGGCCAGAGTATCCGGGCTAAAATTCTAGGCTGTTCACATTGGCAATTGAGTATGACTGGCGGTCAACGATATCTGATAGGCCCAAAAGGCCCGCCACGGTCTCCATAACATTATTTTATCGAGCAGGTGTCCTGTCTACAACGTGAACATGACTAATTTTAATAAATAGTCTCGCCTCCCTATAGCACAGCAGTACTAATGGAGGTGGTCGGAAGTGGGATTCCATCGAAGCAATGCACTCAAAGCAGAAGTGTATACATGTGCATGTCAATTTGGGGGCCACTCCAAGTATTTTCAAGGAAAAGGGCACAAATACACAACTAAAACCAATCGGAAGTTGCTTTAGAACACCAAAGCATATTAGCTAAAACTTGAACCAATCAGAATCGTCATTTGTTCAGAAGGATTAAGGATAATCTATTGGTGCACTTTTACCAGTCACGAAAATTCAGGAGTGCACTTTATTATATTTTTCCTAAAAATATACATTTTCGAAAGATATTTTTCTTGGCATGTCTGCCTTCTAATAAATACATGAAATGCAACGCAAACACGCATATAATTTTGACTGAGAATACGTGAATTCAACACAAATCCTCCAGTTAATAAAAGCTGCAAAAGATTCAGAAAACTACTGGGCAAGTAGACGCTGATATTCATCCATCGGGTAAGTGCATTTATGCGACCAAGTAAACCATGCGATTATCCACATGTTTTAATAGACCCAGTACTGGTAAATTGTGCTCAAAATACCTACTGTGCAAGTTCAGAGTTTTGCTAGGTTACGAAGCACTGCTGCAAGCCGTCTTGTCACCTGCGTTTGGCAAAGCAATCGCCGTACGACTAACGATTGCCTCCCGTGGGGATAATTAATTCATTTGAATTCAATCTACTTTGTCATACGAGCTGCAGCAATGTCGCAAAAATGTCAAGAGTCTTTGACTCCCAACCACGGCGTAAAATGAATTGCCAATGTTCAGGGAATTTCTGGTTGCAATTTGTCTAATTTATTTTCCGAAATGCTGTTTGCACGAGACCTACCCCTCATCCGTCCCATAACGAATTTTTTTTCCTACCATCTCCAGATATGAATCTTGTGTTGTTACAACCTTACTTAGTCACCTTTGTTTAATTAGGTCGACTTAAACATCCTTCCATAGAGCATAGTAGATAAGATTGGTTGAAGGAGGGGGTTGTGCGGTCGAACCCAATCAAAATCGCAAATTGCAGATGGCTCCCGATGATTGGTTATCATTTTATGTCAGGAGAATTGCACCAGTCAAGTTTCTAATTGGACGATGACAGAAAAAGTTAGGTCTCTCGACCTGCCCATACCAAATGTCATTTGAAACCTAGATGGAAAAAAAAGTTATCAACACCTCATTCTTTTTTTCGATGGAAGCACAATAGATGGGGAATATTGGCTATGGATTGCCTATCCCTGATTTCCTTTTCGCATGTGTTACATTCGTCCTTCAGTCACTTGCATTCCCAGTTAGCTCTGTTTGACGCCGGTTTAGGTTTGCGCTCCTTGCAGCGATCAGGGAGGTTGATTCCCTACACTTCGGTCCATGGGATATTTTTTCCGTTTCCCTTAAATACCACGCGTTCCACTTAGCACACTTATAGTCGGTAATTTGGTTGCATTAACCCCCAATCTTCTTCATCTGCTTTTCCCAAGTTTACTGGCTCCTCATTTTACCTTACCCATAAAACATTTTTACCAGGGCCCCCGCAAGAACTTTCGCCCTGCTGGCTCTGTTCTCATTGGGTCCGGCTATTGTACTTCCACCCTTTGTTTCTATCGGATCAACTTGTTTGATCCCTCGTGAAAAGCTAAAATGTTATGGAGAAACGTAACAGTTGGTCCCTGACTACACTACTCGGCCACTTGCAGTCACTGAGCGACTCTTGCGCATTGCCACCACAAGTCTGGTGTCCATTCCATAGCCCAATCCATTTTCCTATTTGTGGTCTCTTTATCTTCTGTCATCTGGGAGGGGTTGAAGGTTCCAGATACCTGCTTAAAAATCCTCTGCACTTCCAAATCACTTAAAAGTTTCTGGTTTCCCAATGAAACGGACTATAACAAGCGCAGGGTGACATTCAATCTTATTCTTCGGCATAAGTTGAAATCACATGCCTACTTTGCATGATTTTATTCCCGGATCATGGGCATGATCGAAACCAGTCATAACTGTAGACTGCAATTGAAAAAAAGCACAGAACTGGCACAATATTCCCTAATTTGCAGCTTGAAATTTCATAACAAAACGCGACATTATTCAAGTCTCCATCGTCGCTGTTTACTAAGTTACCATGGGAACCTCCTTTTTATGTTCGTCCTCAAGATTGCGGTCTAAAAAGCCAATTCATCATGCTAGCATACTTTGCAAATATACTCCCTGGGAAAAGCATTTCATGTTTCTGAGGGCTTCGGTTTTATAAAACTTGGCGTAGATGGAAAACAGAAATCATAATTGATGGATAGCCAACAAAGAAGAGCGGGTGAATTATTTATCACGCATTCAAAACAAACCTAAGTAAGGATGTCTCGCATGGCCGCCTTAACAGGACAGTGAGGAAAGAATCATCCACAATACATGTGGCTTTGTGCTAACTTCCAGGGGAAACGATGCTTAGGATTATGGTGAGGGTAAAGGTTAAGCATTGGGTTAGGTTTAAGTTTGAGTTTAGGGACAGAGTTGGAGTTAGGGTCATGAGTAGGCTAAGGCCTTAGGTTATTATCGTGATAACTGTACGGTTTAAGCATAAGGGTAAGGCTGAGCTTAAGATTTATGGGACAGCTTAATTTTAAGTTGGAGTTAGTCTTAGCGTTAAGAGGCGTTTTTATTTACCCTTCCTGAAATTTATCGAAAGGCCACCTATTTTAAGCGGGCGAGGCGGCTGTTATGCCCGTGTCCTGTTTAGGCGGCCATACCAGGCATACTTACCCAAACCTTCTAGCAACCGATTCACGGACACAAATATTACCAGATACAGTCAATGTCGCCTGAAGAAATTGGCTGCAAGACTGAACTGTATCCTGCATCCATTTTTGATGATGTCTCAGTCCTATGCGACTTAAAAAACCCAATGTCCATCAAATGCCTTTATAACATATTCATAGAAGCTTTTTATAAAATTTAAAAATATTTTATGAATTGTATGATGACTCCTTGACAAAAATGAGGAAAATGAAATAATGTTGTGGATGCGAATTTTTTTCAGGGAGATGGAATTTTCGACTTCACAGATTCTTCAATCTGATACGACAGATAATAGATCAGAGGCACAGGAAACAGGAAAAGTATTCCTTTGCACTCCACTCGCCCCCAAAATGGATTATAAAAAGGCTAAAGTCCACTGAGGAGGGTGTTAAAGACTGTTCGTTGCCTTACCCATTCAAGTACCGCGTAGCTGTAGAGGCCTCCTCTTGATTCTGCATAACTACACACGCCTCAAGTGAGTTGGAAATGCCGTTAGGCATCATCACAACCGCGGACAGGGAGGGGAAGGCGGCAAACAGCTGCCGCACGGTTGCCTCGGAGACGTCAGAGGGTAGGTTTGAGAGCCGAAGAATGGCCGCCTGCTGACGCTGCTGATGTCCAGCCTTCAAGGTCGCTGTATCAGCTGCGCGTGTGCTGATTGGCTGCCGTGTCATGCCCACGGCAGCGGCCGCGGCGGCAGCAGCAGCCGCTGCAGCCCAGGGTTCAGTGAGTTCGCAGAGTCCGTTCATCAGGGCCGGGTGCTGGCCCGGGGGAAGGGTCTGTGCTGTAGCCGCGTAGGAGAGTGGATTGGTGAGAGTGGGGCCCAGGGGCAGAGCGACGGACTGAGGCACTCCTGGCGGCAGGGCGGAAAGGGCTTCAACTCCGGCGCTGATGAGGGGAGAGCAGGCAAGTAGGGGATTGGTTCCGCCGGCGCCGCTGCTATTCACGGTGAAGGGTAAACGGGGCAGGGAGAGAGTGCCACCAGCTGCGGCAACCATTGCTGAAAGGCTGCAAACACGGAGATAAGACACGTGCGTCAGTGCCAAATGCCTCAACACAGACCCACTAGGTAGCCCGATTCGTCATTCAGCAATCATAAACTAAACGCGTGGTGGTGTATCACTGGCGGTGGGTTATGACTGGTTGACGACGGCAAATAAGCCAGAAATGACCATTTCAGGTTCCCTGGTCTTTGCCGGCAGTATTCATCTGCCTATTCTACTACTAGCCGCTGTGCGGCTACTGGCGGGGCTCGAGAGTGTGCCACGAGGCAGAGTGGAACAATTAATTTCCGTCAGCGATCGGTGAGCTTTCAGCAAGGAATGCCCGCGAAAATTGCTGAAAAGTCGTACGTTTACCGAAATGACTGTTAGATAAGACATTAAAGTGGCCTATGCTCTGGCCAGGCCAGTTTTCACCTGTCACCTGTGCTAGTATGTGCTAGATGATTCAATCGGATACTAAAATGCTGCAAACTTCTCAAGGCCAAGTCAACTCGAAAATGTCTGAAACAGCACTAAGTTTAGAAATGGCAATTCCAGATTCCTCTCAATTTCTGCCCTTCAAAGCGCCCAGCGTTTCCACGGCAAATCATTGGATTATGTGATTCAAAAATGATGATGTCAGTTGGTGTGGACACTTCACATAGACAAGTTGAGGCAGAAATATCAGCTAACCATTGGGTGGGAACGAATATGACACATTTCACATTAGCAAGAAGGATTACAAGTAAATAAAACGGCCGTATGATGGGACCCCGACCCTCCGAATGAATACGTTAGGTTGTTTTTCAAAAGTTGGACTCAGCGTCGTTGCAACCTTGGGAGACAAAGTCCTTGACACAGCAGGTGATTGGCAGTTTTGTCTGCATTAACAGGGAAATAAATCAAAATGTTGTAAAATCCAAAATGTTATTTTTACAGGCCGTTTCCTTACGTCCTTCCTCACTCTGAAGGCAGCGGGAAATAGTTCACTCTTTAATTAGTCTTGACTTCTTAACTTGATCTCTGACGTTGCCACACATATGAGATCGGAGTCGCCCACCCTGTTTAGAAAGGACTCCGATTGTTTGTGTTTGTGTAAACGAGGACACCCATGCTTCCATTCCCCCAGCGGACAACTGAGTAGCTCCAACATATTTGGTAACTGAGAGAGTGGGAATTGAGAGCGATGTCAACTTCTCCGCACATTCTCCTCACTTTAAGCAGTCGGACATGCTTGAAGCTAGCACGATGCGCTAACAGCCATGACTAAGGGCCTAACTCGAACCTCGCAGTCAGTGCAGTGGTTGTGTGGAGTGGCCGACTGATGTACTGAGAGCTTATATACAATGTTTCCTTATTCATGGGGCATGTGCGCTCCGTGATAGCCAGGCATGGTAGCACGCTTTGGGACGGCTCCAGCCACGCCAACTTTATGCGTTCTATCTCGTGCCCGGTCTTTTGGAACTGGTTATCACACGGGCCCAATTGAGGAAGGTGAAACTGCGGTAGATGCAGTGCCGGTCCACTACTACTGTTATCTAAGTTACACTAAAACCACCGTCGCTGGGCACACTCTGGTTTTGTCCACGCATTGGAAAAAAGTTCGAACTGTCGGAGGGAGCGCTAAGATTAAAAACCTTTTGGGGCAGTGTTCCAGTGCTCCAGACATCAGTTAACGCAAACAGATACCCATGCAGCCAATGGTTTGGGACATACTTTCAATCAATACCAAAAACAAGAAAATAGTGAGAGCAAAGATTCAGCGGTGGCGCATTTAAGGCAGTCGCCTGTTCTAAGCTAGTACTTGAATTCAAAGTCTTATATATATTTAGGAAGAATGGTCTGCGTACCGCATAACTCAGCTTAACTCGGTAAAACCGCACAATAAGTCTCCTCAGTCCCACTACCATCAATGTCGACTGCTTTAGAGAGGTGAACAGGCGATGTTAGGTGCGTTTGAGTGAGCATTATAAGCCACTAAAAGTACCCAGTTTTCAAGCTTTTGGTGTCAGACTCACTTTCGCGGACGCACGGCACCCTGGTCACCGGAATGTTAAATAGGGACACAGCAGCAGTGGATCATACTGCGGTACCAGCTGCGGATTTGTTGGTCGTCCTAGCACACAAAGGCAGAGCATTCTCAAAGGAAAATGCAGTAAGAAGTAGGCTAGCATCCGCGACCAGGTGAATACCGACAGATAGTGTAAAGTCCTCCCTTCTCCCGCTTGACGCGTTGCTCAATGAAAACAGGGGGTGTAATTAGCGCCCCGACAATGCTACCGCCCCAAACCTGGGCCACTTGACGGAACGCAGGACTATGGTGTCTAGACCATCGTCCTCGACGCATGTCGACATACGGTGTCTGAAACGACGCGCCTGATACAGGTTCGAATGACCTTGAAGGGTCGCGCGGATATTCAGACAGTTCCCAACCTTTAACATGCTGCCCATTTAGCTGGCAGAAAGCGCTTTTATCTTGTGTACCCGCACCTTTTTTGGCTAAACATCAAGCCGACGCTGTATCTGCTAACAGGGTATGGTTTCAGCCTTATTGCTCTAATGGGTACTGAGTTCGGAATTCCCCGAGAGGTTCACCAGGTTCAGCAAACAGAGAAGCCCGAGTTTGGTTTTCAGTAACGGCCATCAATTTTATGTTTTATACTTGCGCACAGTTGCAGGTTAATTAGCCAAGTGTTAGAATTACTTTCAAACCGGTCATTACTATCATCAAATGCCTCAGTAAATGCCATTTTTGAGGGATCACTCGAAACCATTACTTTTTCCAATTCAGCAATAAAGATCGGCATTCCACTTTCCTGCAATTGCAGTTGATGCGCCATACTTTGGTAGGCCACAGATAAGTGCTTTTTAAAACTCGACTAAAACCGCCGCTTATATGCCTGTAAGAAGAGCAAGAGTTTGGGATGAGGTCCCTCTTTACAAACTCCCTGAGTAACGGGAGATGCTGGAGCAGGTCGGTGGCTCTGAAATCCACGAGGCTTCCGTACAGAATACAGTACACCTACTTATGTTTTCATCTTTTTCATATAAGGCGGGACTGAACCGTAATTGTTATGACGCTCTGGTTACCCGCACGGCTTACAAGCCACAAGACTAGAACTCTCAACATTTAAGTTTAAATACTCTTCGTCACTGAAGTTTGATTTACTGATTAGAGACTGCTATATGACAATGCATTTACCCCAACAATGCACACTACTGGGCGTAGTCACCATTAAGCTTTAATCAGTGTTCGCTGATTGTCTTTGGCACACTATAGGGCCATTTGCTCACTTGCCGTTATTATATACCTAGGAGAGTTCCTGGGCGAGCTCGGAGGACTACGTGAATAAATTTCCGTTTTTTGGTGTTTGATCAGATGCCTCCTCCTCCTCCTTTTCCTCCTCCTCCTCCTCCTCCTCCTCCTCCTCCTCCTCCTCCTCCTCCTCCTCCTCGCCCCCATCTCCTCTTTCTTCTAGCTACTACTGTTAAGCAATAGTATTCACTACACATGTGTAATTTACAGAATACAACAGTACTACCGGGTAGGGATACCTCATATGCCCAACTCCTCAGCAAGATACCGGTAAAGCAAGTGCAAATACAGTCGGTGACCTTTTGCTGACATTCAGGGAAGTTATGGTTAATATTTGGATTAGGGTAAAGGTTATGGTTATGGTTAGGAATATGTACCCTTCCTGGAACTTAACTACCTGTTTTACTTGGGATAGGGGCCTTCGTATTTTGACCACGCTTAATATTGATCCCAGTGAATCCAAATTATCACAGGGAGGAAGGCCAGTTATATTAAAATTTTATCTCTAACGTCTCCACATAAGGCATCGATCGTGGCGTTTGCGTTCGCCTGCAACGCTAAATGGAATAAGAGCAGAGACAGATTCTTCCTTCAAGACAGACCTACGAAGGCGGAGTAAAGAAACGAAGATTGAGGTAGACAGATAGATTAGAATAAGATCCAACGAAGGCTTGTTCGACCATTTTAACTCGGCAACGAAGGTTAAGCCTATCCAGCACAACAGACCGAACTAAGGTTAGGGTACGGTTAGGGATTGGTTGGCGTGTCGGTAGGACTGGAGCCGCAGGCGTTCAAGACAGCACAATTCAGTGGTAAAGGCCCAGTTCACCTGAGTGATGAGGATGGACGCATAAATTACTTTTCGTTGTCAACGCGTTACCACTCTTTCTGTCCTTTAACCCACCCTACACCTATTTCCATGGATTGTCTTCATTTGTTAGAGCGTAAAAGCCAGTCAGTGGGGTCATGCAATCATTCGTTGCCGACTAATGGCAGCGCAAAACTAATCACCGTCTTATGGATGATCCACATTAACAGTCCTAATGTATCAGTCAGAAGCAGTCAGTAGCAGAAGCAAGATCTCGATTTGGCAGCGCACGTCAGACTACTTGCATCTGTATGACCTTCTCTCCCTGTCCCCCAGGTAGGCAAATGGGCAACTTGGTTCCGCGTAGGCTGGTCCATTCCATTACCTGTATGCAGACAGGCTATAGCCCAGTGAGAGCGAATACCTGCCTCAATTCCAAGGGTAGGCACGAAGGAATGTTTAAAAGCCCCGCCGCCGACTGCACGTGGCACGCAACGTCATCTTGCACGGGTGGGCGCACTGATTTCTCTGCCCTACAAGCCCGTAAATACCTTTGAAACCGTATACTTCATGTCTCCTAGTCCAATAAGGTAAGGTTGCTTGCCTAGCACAAGCAGGCCGTTAATCAAACGGGACAATTTGCAAGCACTACATGCTCCGACTTTCGCGGTCCTGTGGAAGCTTCTACAGCAGTTGAACATGGTACGGTTAATGAAGCAGAAAATTTCCGAAAGAACTACCTCAGTCCTCGGCCTTCACAGGTAAGGTGAATAGGGACGTAGAATCACCACGTAGTACCTTTAACTTACCGTTAGTTTATAGATGAGGAGGCATTTAGATAAAGTCAACCTTCCTAAATTCTCTGAGGTCATCCTGGAGAAATTTACTTCTATTTAGAAAATCAGGAACGGAAATTCCAGTTCCTGCAAATAGATACAACGCTACGGCTGAAATATAACCACAAGCATCCCCTCTGGAATTCATCCTTACATGAATTGTCCTCAATTTTCTATAGCCTACATGCAGTTATCGAACTTAAAAACATTACTTTCAACTGTACGTTCACTTTATTAATTTCCTTGAATTACAATGGGGCAACGTTTGACTATCTATCGCAAAAGCGATAGATTTGAAAGCATAGTCGTCTAGCTTATTTAGTTGTAGGTAGAGTACGCCCCAAAGCCGCGGAAGAATAAAATCGTGGGAACCTACGATAATAAGATCATGGTGCTTTACAACGTCTGATAAGGTATCATATTTACTCGCTATAACCTATATTTATGCAGTCGAGGTTCAGTATTTCAAAGAATCCGGTTTACCTAAGGAGCATGATATCGGGAATGGGTATGAAAGAATAAAAGGAAACCCACCTCGTTGATAAGGGTGGTCTTATTTTAATATATAGGAAGATTGCTAATGGTATAAGTGACAAGAATCACACAGCTGTTTCACGGTTGAAACCGATCATCAGTACGTCCTATGCCTTATATTTTTGTGTTAAATTCTATGAAGGGTAAATTTTCCCGTGTTGTTAACCCTACATTAAAATGAACAGTAATCTAAACACCAGTCCTAATCTCCCTGGAAAACGACACAAGTCTCAAAAATGGGGAGATACCTATTTCCGTGTATTGCCTAGAAATGTGCACGTGAATGTCGAATAACATTATTGGTGTTTGTCCTGTTGATAGTGATCTTATATGCATTATGAAAAATACTAAATATAAGTGCTGCGGTGGTGTTAGGGTCGCCACATTCACGGGACGATGCGGTTTGGAGAAAGGTGATTCGATTTCATTGTAGCGAAAAGAAATTTTGCGTTGACAATCAGGGGATAAAATGCCTGGGGATTCCTTAATTATTTCCAGTTTCCTCCCAAGCTTACAGTTTACTGTCAGATGATATCAAAGATTTTTATCCACGTGTCGTATAGAATACGCGTGTCTGCGATGGGAAATGCATATCCCCCTTTTAGTGCAAACCGTCGAGGGCACAGATTCCCTTTCCCCGGTGACAGCACAGACAGAAATAAACAAACCAATTTTATGACAGCAACTCACATTGCAAGTCCTATGGAAGGTAGCCTCAATTGTGAAAAAAATTCATGTACAAGGGGTTACTTACTGCTGCCTTTTAATTTCCTCAGAAATCAATCTTTAACTTGCAGTAAATCAGTCTATTTGGAAGTTTATAGGCGTAAACAGTTAGTTACTGTGGATGCATTTACTCCTGTTGGTTACATCCTTGAATCAGCACATAAACGTGAAATAACAGTTCAACCGTCGTAATCTGACGATGTCCACAGTGCGCTCCACACCAGAGTGGTGAAGGGACGGTGACTTGTGCGTAGACTAGTTTAAGTAATAGAAGACTTGCACTGAATCTACCGCACTCTCTCCTTCTTCCCCACACATGCCCGGTGTCAAGAGAGAGTTAAGAAGACCGGAGGCGGGAGAGGACGCAGGTGGCTGGCGCGGCCAGGTCCCCTAAGTCCTAGCCGCCCCTAGGTGTGCCACCACACCTCTCCCCATATTCGGCATTTGTTAGCAGAGCGCAACCCGAATAACGCCTGCCGTGCCCTGATGTGGCCCCCATGTTGTTCTAACGCATTTACCATGAAGCCCTTTAGGGGCACGCATAAAGCACAGAAACAGGTTCACGCACAGTAGAGCTACCCACATGTCTCGGTTGACTGCCTTGTCTTCAACAGCTTCGAATACGTTTGTCTGTCCGCAGTTGATTCGAGTTATCCATCAACGTATTAATTTGTGCAAATCTGCAATTCTAGGGCACGGTCTATTGTCGGGAACCGAGATGTTCACGTAGGTGGCAAGATTTTACTGAACACAAGACTCTAGAGAAGCTAAGCTTCATAGTAAAAGGGGTTGGTAGGATCTAATACTCTCCTAGAAAAGGTCGTCTTTTAATTTCATTTATCATAACCTTACTGCAGCTTTGATTCCTGCAACACATGTGATCACCTTCGCACTATAAAATGAATTCAGAATATATCCAAGGTGTTGGGTCTCGTCAATTATTTAGAGCAGGATAGTATGTAGGAATGTGAGGTTGAAAATGGATTTCAGGTACAAGATGATCGTTGAGTACTCTTGAGTAATGTTCATTCGAAAACAAAAGTATTTTTCTATGCCCATTCACGAAGATAGCAGTTAGTTATTTAAAATTTAGCCGGTTCGCATTCAGACTCTTATTTTTGGTGGAGGTGGCGAAACTCTGAGAGTTTTCTTAAACGGCCCATGAATTTTTGGTAGAAAGAAACCCGAAAGTCTCATTACTCTCAATAAAAGTGTAAACGGGAATAAAACTTAAAGATGGGGTTGGCCGCAATGTAGGTGGCTTTACGCTTATTCCAGAGAAATCAGTAATAGGGTTACAATGATGGTCACGGCTATGGCTTGAGTAGACTTATTGTTGTTGAATAATTATCCTTCCGTACATTTAGCGCAAAGCCACGTACGCGGTGAGGGGCCGTCGAAGCGATCTCGACCCCACCGTCATTCGTCTTAACTGACGATGAGTTATAATTTGCATTCGCAAAGGAGAGCAATAACTTTAAGGACCTAACGAGTGTATTACCTTCGGCTCATTTCCAATAATGTCTGCACTGGAGTACATATTCCTACCGCGTTTAAAAGAGTTGTTTTTTCGACGCCTTCCGAACATTATGCGCGGAAGCATGGTTAAACTGCAGACGAATTCTTTTTCTCTAAAATAAGCGTGATGGCTTTTATAAATGCAATTGGATCCAATTGGGATCTACGCTCCCGGGACGTGGGACAGTGGAGAACAAATGAATTTAACGCCCAGTTGTTAATGCCTGTTCTTGCAGCGAACTACAGCTTGTTATTCGTTTGCACTTTTGCTAGTAAAATTCCGCGGCGGGATATTTCTAATCCATCGACTGGAGGGTTGTTGGCTGATAAAAAATCGCTGCGTTTTGGCATAATGACTCTTTCTTGCTAATTGCGAAGTTACCTCATCAGCTGCCAATGCTCCGAGCCGGGAATTGAAGTGCATCGGGGCAGTATAAAAGCCCACGTATATCGAAAAGTGATAGGCTGGATTTCACCGGATGCTGTCTCACCCCCTCAAAAGTCTACCATGAACCGGGGCTTAACTGGAGTCAGATTGCCGAAGACGGGATTTTGCACGGTTGCTGACATAAAGAAAGACCTCTGTCTAATACATGTCGTGCACAGAAACGGTTGCTTTCGAAACAAAGACAACCACAGGATCATGTCTACAACATGAAGATGATGATTTGAGCGTCGATTCCGATGAGGTCCACAGTGTGCCCCAGAACAGGGTGGGCACAGCAACGGGAACTCGCTAACAGCCTTGCGTAGCCTCCACCGCACTGTCCCCCTCCCTCGTCCAGCAAGGTTGTCTGTCAAAACAGAGTCAAGTAGACAGGAGACGGGATCGCGCAAAAGCTGGCTGGCCCGATGTGAGTCTGTTCCCATGTGTGCCACCCTAAATCCTCTATGGTGCACATCCAAAATAAGGCCTGTCGTGCCCCGAGCTGTTCACCGTGTTGGTCCAGGGCATCCAGCGCTCGAAGATAGCGTTAGCAGATAAAGCCAGATTTTCTTTACTGTTACCTTTTACTGTCCAACGTGGAGCCAATGTTGGATCCGGTGGGATTTCTGGGACCAACCATCGGATTGATGGAGTCACCAACACTCGGGAGCATGGATGAATTCAACGGCTTGAGAGGTACTGAACAGCCAGCCAGAGGACTGTATCTAAAATACATGAGAGCAGAGCAGTTGGAAACTACAGTGCATTGCGATGTGAATATATAAAAGCAAACAGTTTAATTACCCATTTAAAAACAGCGTGAAGCTATGTTTTTACTGTGGTTTTGAACGATGAGTCTGACTTTCGGAGCACAGTACTACGCAACATAAAGTTTCTAATTATCGGAATAAAGGCATTGGAGCTTATTTTCGGCGCGCGTATGTTGCGCTATTACGAAAACAGCTTCAAATATTTGGCGAAGCTACTATGGTTAAGAAATCGCAAGCGGAAATTAATAAGAAGAGAGCAAAAACGTGTTAAAAGCGCGCAATGCTTGAATAGCTCTGGTGCCGAGGTTGCAAAAAATCGAAACCGACCAGCGACAAGTCAGACCCAGAGAGGAAGTTGAATCCTACGCCGAATGTACTAACTTCAAAGCAGCTAGCCAAGCACCGCATGGGCCAACAAGATTACATTAGTACTGTTTAGAAATCAGCAGTAACTCCTTTCGAAAAAAATCTATAGGAATGAAAATAAACAAAAATCCACCTCTGACAAAAATGGTGGTTACGGATTACCTATAAAACCAAATCCTGACAAAGGGGTACATTCGGGGATGAGTAAAGTGCACAGTCTTTTTCCGGAAGTCATCATCTGGGACAGGTAGTTCGTAAAACGTTTTATTTTAATTCTGCTGGAATGGTGAATAAATAGTATGCTCTGAAGAGACTAGACACATATACACTGCTGACCTTTCCCGCGAAAGGAACAACTCGCAAAAATATGTTTTCGCTTTGAAAGGACAATTTAGTGAGATTATAATAGTGATTAATTTAATGCATATTCCCATTATAGTTCTGCCACACCAAAATGCTGGCATTCGAATAAAAATTGTATCGTCCGTCTAAGAAACTAGATTTGTGAAAAATGACTGTTTAAGTGGACGGCCTTTTTCGCATGTACTTTACTTGTTCTCATAAATTATGTAAATAAATCAAAATATGTAGAAAAATTATCATCCTTTATTCGGTCAGCAGCGAATTATCCGTTCCTATGTCATAAGTTGGTTCTTAAATGATTTTTCTAGACCGTGAAAGGTAGCATCATAGAGCAGCTCTATAAATGCTCATTATTACTTATATAACTTATTCAATCTCCAATTTAAAATGCTTTGAGCTCTATTTGACGTTTTATTAATAGATTGGAAAAATTAACAAGTTTTCTTACCCTGAAATCAGACAGCATGCAGTTTAACAACCCTAAACACAAGTGCAATTGTAGGTCAGGTTAAAGATTATTTCGAAATTGAGAAACCTTTTTAACACAGAAAAAGATCCTTTTTTAATCACAAAATTAATCGAAGATATATTTTACCACCCATTGAGCACCAAAAATGGTTGCATTCATAATTTCCGTAAAAATATATTAGGATTTTTAAAAGCATTGAAAATCCATTTGAAGAAATGACTACTCTTTATTAGCCCCTTTTTATGGAGTCCAGTTTTCATCAATGACCTGAAATAAGTCAACTCGAATTGCTTCTGTCTTGTTGAAAAGAAGCTTATGCCTATAATCTTAATCAAATGAGACACATAAGATGTTTGCAGCTTTATTTTGTGCCAGTAGAGGTAGCAAAAGCGGCAGTTAGATTTCCCTATTGAAATGCACATTTAAAAGGGAAGTATTACCTCCCTGGATGACCAGACTGGAAGTGGGTGGGCACTCAATTAGAATAAAAATAATAACGTTAATTAGGCATGAGACTACTGGGTAAGGAGCCAGTCCAATTTATCCCTGTTTTTTTAGTGTAGATAGCAAGTGCAATTTGGTGTACCAACTGGGAAGCCATTTTATAAAACATCAACTAGGAATTACTCTTAACCAGTGGCAGGGCTCGTAGAATGTTTCAGATGCTCGGTCGAATAGTTTCAACCATTCCATCTTTACAGCCATGACTGTCTATGCGCCATATATGTCAAGAAATTTAATCTGGGTGCAAAATCGACTCTGCAATGTCCCTGGCTGAATACTTAACCGGGCGTTTATCGGCTCCTGCCTTCTCATGGGCAGAGAATATTTGATACGGACAGACCACTACTGACATGACAACGAATTCGTGTCTCAGTCGTTAAGCTTAGATCTGTCAGTCACCAAAAGTGGTTTTGAGGCTTGGTGGTCAAAAACATGGTTTAAGGTCGACTGGCTGACGATGGCCTACAAGCCAGAATTGGCCACTCAAGTGTTCCATGATTTTGCAGTGCCAAAGTATATACTTATACTACTAGTTATGCAGCGATGTCCATGAAAGCTCTAGAATTGATTTCAAGACACGTGGGGACGAGCAAGGTCAGTAATCTGAGTGGTGCAACGCCCACTGAAATAGTTAATAATGCGATCACAACAAGTTATGTTCTACTGAGTAGTGTTCAGAAAAGGTTGTGCTTTCGAACACCTGGTGCTCCCAAACCTGGGGTTGGGTATGGCTGGCTCATGAAGGCTAGCAAGTCAGAAATGGCCATTTCAGTCTCCCTTGTTGCTGTAGAGAACGTTATTCAGACGTGGTTGCTACTTTTCGCGTGCAAGAAACATACAGCAACAGGTGTCTGAACCGTTTGCGCGAATAAAACAGGATTGAGATAACTGTCGACCCCTTGTTTTCCTCTCCATTCACAAAAGATCGTGCTCTGTAAATGTTTGCTGCGTAATTTCTGGTGAACAGGATTATTATGTGTTAATGCATGTTTAATAAAATCACCACGCATTTAAAAGAAAAATTGTCTAGTTGCCAAACAGAGCCTACTCAGTAACTTTAGAGAACATTATTTTCCTCTCAAAATAACCCACTTTACGTGCAAAAGTGCTTTTGACTAAACGAAGTTATTCAAATCTGCGAGAATAGCGACAATGTGTGAGCAGTTCGTCTTTCGATCAAGGTCGATTGCAGCAAACAAAATTGGGACGAGCTAGCTCCTCTCGGACGGCGGGCAGTAATCTAAATTATGAATAGTACACAATCACCTGTGCCTGTGTCGGCAATGCCTCTTGGGAAAGAGAGGGATAGTGCCTTCATGCGCACGATCCAATCATGATCCTAGGTGGTTACACTGCCGAGCTAGTAGTCATTTGACAGAAAACTGACAGACAAACAGAAGACGGCAAGATCGCAATAAGCAATCCAACCAAAGGCACAAAGTACACGTCAGCGAGTAATACGGAACAGATGTTATTAGGTGTTTTATGTGTATGGCTAAAGAAATAAAAGGAGAGCACCAACCTTATCCTAACCCCGCATCCATTTTTTCGTTAGAGATAACAGCAATTGCCAGATAAGTACCACATTATTTTGGTGCCCCGACATGTGTGCAGCTTGCGAAATCCGGTGGCTTTACGCCCCGATGTCACTCCAAGCTGTCGTGATCCACGTTTTTCCGAATTTTCGATGGGTGCATGAAGGAGGTCGCCTCTGCGAGTTTTTTACTACAGTAAAACTGATGCGTTTTAAAACAAATGTTGCGTCCTAGTAATCGACGTCTGGAAAGTTTCCATTTGACCTGATAATTCGGTCCTCCTGCGGCCAATGCAATATCGTTTCTTATCCTACTCAACCGGTAACCAATGCTTACGCTAACGAGCACTATGGATAGTGTTATGGTTAGTTTGGCATGAAATATGGTCACGTAGTACACGCTGACGTGTCTTTTATTCCCGAAATTGGGTCGCATATTGCAGTCTTGCCTAGGATAAATTTAACTTTTTTACGTGACGATTACTAACTTCGCCTGTGGCTGGAAAATCAGTCACCCAATCTCTACCGCAAGGACTAAGATTGATTTATAACCACAAAGACGCTCCTAGCATTTATCCTTGCATGGTTTAAGCTTTCTTCCTCTTCTTTGATGTGCAAGTTTGCTTACAGACATCAAAATGCTGCTCTCAAAAATACTTGCGCCATGTTCAGTTTCATGAACTGTAATTGACCAGCTGCCGTTTTCCAGTCTACTCCAGAAATGCTGTTTTTGAATGAATGTCCAATTTACTTTTACGAATGCCTGCCTGTCTACGGCAAAATTGCGGAGTGGCTTTCTCGATATGGTACGCTATTTGGTGAACAAGGTTTGTAAGACCCTACTGACATGGTAACGAAGGCTCACCCTAAAGTACACAGTAGATAGGGTTAGGTTGGCTAAACCAGCTAAAAAACCAGCTCACTTGAATGATGACAGTGGGAATGCTAATTTCTTCTGATTGACAACGCGTTGCCGCACTTTCCCGTCCATTAAACTGCACAACCATTATTGCTACCGTTCCCCTAGTACACACCTACCTATCTATTGGTTTCAAAAGCAAGGTCGGGCAAGCACTCCTTGCCCGATATTTGCCCCGAAGGGCGTATAAAAATACGGCCAAGGTGCAGTAATTAATTGAAGACAGAGTTAGTATGATTAACACTCCTAACAACGCGAATGCTTGCTAAAATCCCAGTCGAGCGTTTTGATAATTGTACACTGTTGCATGACCGAGCTCATCAGTGGACCTTCCAGGAATTGCAGTTTTTTAGTTCTTGCAGGTGTCTGTCTACTCGTACCCAACACCACGTTTTTACGCAAATACACGACGCAGTTGTGTTGTACAGTAAAAGAAAATCGGTGAAATATTTGTCTGTGGGCTTAGATAATAACTGTGCCGTCAGTATGTTTAATCAGGTAACATTTGCCTGTTTGAGGTTTATGGACAATAAGTGGGTAAGTGAGTATCTAGCTGAAGCAGGTGTATTTTAATGGATACGGACTTGTGGGCTAGGTCTGACAAGTTTGGTTCCAAAGGATTTAATCTGAGTTCGTGCTTCATCGCCTAAGAAAACTTAAAGGCTAAGGTTCCGGCCCTGAGGTAGTTAAAGAACTGCGCATTAACCTTAAAAGAAAGTATTTGAAAAGTGTTTCTGCATAGGCCTTATGAACACCACTGTACAAGTATTTTGGAGGGGTGTTATGTGTCCTCGCGATCACAGGGTACAGTGCAGTCTGGGACTGGATTTTAGGTGGGTGGAGGATCGGTAGCTGTATTTCAGTATAACCCACCGAAAGTTTGACCGTCGATTTCGACCATTCCATTGTATGCTACACAACAGGGTTGTGCAGAGGGGGAATTACTTGCACTGGATTTGTAGTGAGCGTAGACTTGCACTGAAGCTTACTCGCTAGCTTTTCCACTCCCCACTGGGTCAAGAAGACTGGAGATGGCAGAGGGCTGGCGCTTAAAGCCCTGAAGGATGATCGTATTGCAACTGGTGGCCGGACATGGAGAAGGAATTCTGAGATGATTACGGAGGTCATTTCAGCAAACAAAAGTGGAAAGGGCCCACCCCATATATCCTCAGATTTTCCCGATTTGCAACCTCGCAAAGCATTCGCCAGGAGGTGTGATGTACACGTAGCCATAGTTCGATTCCAGTGCCGTTGGAAGCTACTGAGTACATATATCTGACTGTGTATAGGAAATTCCCCGAAAATTATTGTTTGCGTTCATTCAGTCACTGCCTTTATTCCTCCTCTGCTTCATTAAATCTAAATCTAAATGTCTACGCAGGACAATTTTTTCCAATTTGATACGGCCCTGGCGCCAAATATACTATCTTGGGTGACGCCCAGCCATATAATTATCTCCTCCCAGACTGGCAGGGCATCTGCGTGAGGATACACGCGTGCCAAACACCAGTACCAATACAATTGAGATGCATAGGGTGGGAGGGGTGACCCGGTGTGGGGCGTAGACCTGGCGTGCAATTACGCGGTGAATTCCGTACTAAGCTTCCTTCTAACCAGGCTTCCACCTCCCCCCTCCAAACCCCCTCCACCATGGTCCTCTATAGAGTTCTTTTCCAACTTACTCGCCACCCTATAGGGGGAATCAAAAATGGTACCACTCAAAGGGTGGGTGTATGATAAACTCTTAAGCCAAGAACATAATTACGGCCTTACTGGTGTGGTTCGGCTTCAAGCGACACGATTCCATGACCACTGAAATTGCGGATATAAGGCCTGTTACTTGTGTGAGAGGTAAATGCAGTGCTAACAGTCAAACGTTGACAGGAGAGAGAAAAGAGAGAGAATGAATTCGATTCTGATGCTGTTAAAGTCCCTTAACCATTGCCTATATTCAACAGCCCTTAGAGGACTTAGTATGATCTGACTTAATCATTTTGTTGATTTGTAATCAGCCAGGGTAAATTTAAGAGACAGTCAATATATTGCAGACTGCTAAGCACCATTACTGTCTCACGCCAGAACTCCAACCGCTGGACTGTTTGTTTATATATATATATATATATATATATATATATATATATATATATATATATATATATATATATATATATATACACGATACATCAACCGTCTTAGTCTGACGATGTCCACCGTATGCTCCATGGAAGGGTGGAGCAGGGACGGTGACTTGTGCGTGAATTAGTTTTAAGTGATAGTAGTCTTGCGCTGCAGCTACCGCACTCTATCCTGCTCCCCCACCTGAGCCCGGTGACAAGACAGAGTCAAGAAGACCGGAGTCGGGAGAGGACGCAGGTGACTGGCACGGCTGAGTCCCCTAAGTTCTAGCCGCCCCTAGGCGTGCCACGACACCTCCCATGTTCGGCATTTGTTAGTGGAGTGCAACCAGAATAACGCCTGCCATGCCCTAATTTGGCCCCCATGTTGGTCCAACGCATCTACCACGTGGCCCCTTTAGGAGGCACAGGGGACAACACACACACACACACGACGACAGTTCGGCCGTCGTAGTCCGACGATGTCCACCGTATGCTCCATGGGAAAGTTGAGCAGGGACGGTGACTTGCGCGTGATTTAGTTTAAAGTGATAGTAGACTTGCGCTGCATCTACCGCACACTCTCCTCCTCCCCCACCTGAGCCCGGTTTCAAGAGAGAGTCAAGAAAACCGGAGGCGGGAGAAGACGCAGGTGGCTGGCGAGGCTGGGTCCCGTTAGCCCTTGCAGCCCCTAGGCGTGCCACCACACCTCCATGTTCGGCATTTGTTAGCGGAGCGCAGCCCGCATAACGCATGCCGTGCTCTGATGTGCCCCTAAACGGGCCACGTGGTAGATGCGTTGGACCAACACGGGGGTCATATCAGGGCACAAACACACACACGATAGTTTGACCGTCGTAGTCCGACGATGTCCACCGTATGCTTTATAGAAGGGCGGAGCAGGGACGGTGACATGCGCGTGAATTAGTTTTAAGTGATATTAGCCTTGCGCTGCAGCTACCGCACTCTCTCCTCCTTCCCCACCTGAGACCGGTGTCAAGACAGAGTTAAGAAAACCGAAGGCGGGAGAGGACGCAGGTGGCTGGCGCGGCTGGGTCCCCTAAGTCCTTGCCGCCCCTAGGCGTGCTACCACACCTCCCATGTTCGGCATTTGTTAGTGGAGCGCAACCCGAATAACGCATGCCGTGGCCTGATGTGGCCCCCGTGTTGGTCCAACGCATCTACCACGTGGGCCGTTTAGGTGGCCACTTGGTAGATGCGACACTACACGACAGTTTTATCGTCCATTACGACGATGTCAACTGTGTGCTCCACAGAATAGTATGTGAAGTGGCGGTGGTGACTTACACGTGTATTAATTTATGGTGATGGTAGACTTTCGCGGCATCCCGCGCACTATCGCTCTTTCTTCATTATCCTGGGCCCGATTTAATGAGAAAGTAAGGAAGACCGGAATCAGGTTCAGTTGCCGGCGTTTTGCCACGCCCCATCTAAGCCTATCACACACGTCTTATTCAAGCGAATTTGAACGTTCAGCACACAACAAAGCGTGCTCGAGCGTTTACCCATGTAGTCATTCATATAACACATTATTTCAACTGGTACGGAGTACGAAGCTCATCAACACTTGCATTTATAGTTGTTTGAAACGAAGTGAAATCGCGTTCTATCAACCTCTTTTCTCTTATCCAACAGGCACTGCATTCTGAGAGCAAGACACAGTCAACGCGAGCGCAGATGGGGTAGACGCGGTTTCGGAGAAGACTTAACAGCAATCTACGCGAACCACACGCAACATGGTTTGATACTTGACGTGTACCAGGCTTTGAGTAGGTGAGCGCGGATACCAAGCCAACGAGTGTCATAAAGGCATTGAAACTTGCCGAAGCACAGCAATTAATGCATCATGCTTAATTCAAGCACATCAGATTTAATGCAATGTGGAATGTTCTGGCTTGCCGCGAAGAGAATTTGTCAATATCTGCTTCATTCTCTCCTTCCAGACAAATGTACTAGGGAGCCGTCTGAGCATATCGGTTGACTTATCGTGCTAATGGGTGCAGTCGCTCACATAAGGGCCGAGGTCTTCGTCTAAAGCATGCTACCACACATATGTGCGCTAGTGTTTAATGCCTCGGTGCAGCATAATAAGCACATACCATAAGTCACAGCGGGTCCCAAATTTTGTACAGTCCACCTACATGAAACATAAACATACAGCTTCACAGTGTCATTCGTGAGTAATATATTTAGACTTTATTATCGTGCTTAACTTCCAATTGAAATAAAATGCTTCAACAATGCATATCACGCAAAGAAAAAAAACATGAACTCTGTTGGACCTCGTTCACAATTAGCACTGCGCAAGTGGCAAATTGCTCAGATGAAAATCCTGCATGGTGTTTCTGCAGAATAGAATAAGGAGAATACACACCGGCAGAACAGACCGGCAGGGCAAGTGGACAACTCACGTTTTCATTATTTATTCATACTTACAACCCTTTTCTGAGTGAATCCACCCGATTTTTCGTCATTTGCTGGTAGCTAGACATTATTCTGCTTGCTCTCTCACTAGTGTCCTTTACAATGATTGTTGAACACAGCTTGCTCATGAACACTGAGGATAGGCGTCTTCAACCCGACAGGAACGGAGACACCGATTAGACACGCGCAAGCAGATGCAAACGAAGGAAGAGAAACATATATGCGAGTCCGGGAAAACAAACTCGGGCAATGCAGACGAGATCAATGACACTTGCCATCTCGACAAAGCGCCCAGACGAGGCGAGGGAGAAAAAGCGCTGACCAGCAGGACCGCTATTAACTCCCTCCCATCCCCTGCAGTGCATCCTGCACGAATAGCTGTACAGCCTGCATGTTCAGAACCCATAAATACTGTGAGGTGCCGTAACGAACACAACTCCGACGATGAAATCTTGTTTGATTTTGAAACTAAAGAATATTAAACCTATTATTCCCGTGATCGCAGCTCCTTCTGATATATATATATATATATCGGGTTAATAATTTTCTGCTACACGTCGCTATGGGACCGCCTGCGAGTGCTCTAGTCTGAGCTCCAGGGCACAACGGAACATACATGTTCCTTAAGCTGATCGGTGAGCCCCACACTATCATCATATTCCCGATCACAACCGACAAAACAACGAGCCCGTGGCTCAAATGGTAGAGCGTTCGACTCAAATACCAAAGGTCGCGGGTTCGAATCCCAGGTGTGCCACACTTGGGATTGGGTATGACTGGCTGATGACGGCTAATAAGCCAGAAATGGCCATTCCAGTCTCCCCTTGTCTTTGTCGGTTCCATTCATCATATATATATATATATATATATATATATATATATATATATATATATAAACAACCACTTTCTGTGTGGTTAATCATCTGTCTGGATTTAATGAATAACCTCACAACAGGACGTTCGTTTTAAACGTTTTAATTTCTCGCATGGGCTTCACGGTTTGTGGACTGCTTCCTGAGTGGCCTACTGGTGACCCGACGTGATTTATTTGTTCACATTCTTGGCTCTTGGGACATCAGGAATAGTGGCCTAATATTTCCTCTAGCGCTGAATAAATAAATGGAATACGCACAGAAGTAGTTAAAAACAGCACATACTGACAAGACAAGTGAACGACACGCCTGTTCATTATTTATTCATACTCAAACGACCATTTTTCGTGCAGATCCATCCGTTTTTGTCATTTTCTGGTAGCTAAATATAATCCTGCCCTCCATTTAGGCTTTACGGCTGGATCTAGAACCTCACAGGCAGTCTCTTAGCTAATAGTTGTATAATCAGAAGGTGATTACCGAGAAAGACTAGTATGCCTGAGATTTTCATTTTTGACTTATTGGCCAAACGTATCTTACCCCAGGTTTGGAGGCATCTGAGGTTCGAACGCCTGTTCCTTGTTAATTAAGCATTAAAAAAGGCAAAATTTATACCGAGTGAGCTAAGGAGGCGCTATCAAGCCCTAAGTCACAGCGGGTCAAGCATGTACTGTAACTACCTGTTGGCCCATGCATTTTTCACTATGCTTAACCAATGGTTGTGCCTCCCGCAAACCTCAAAATTAACTAATCAGGTAAGCTAGCCATTTCAACAGGTCATCTGAAAGCCAGAGCCTGACTGTATCTTCTGGCAAATAAACAAGAACTTGTGTTTCTAAGTCCATTCAACCAGCTCAATGAATTAACTAACCGTAAGTAGTTTTTTTAAATCATATTTTATCGCCCGTTTTCAAGTTTTGAGGATATTTGTCTGTGTACTTCACCGTTCAAGACTACCGCACTGCTGCTGTTTCTAATAGGGTTTAGATACTGCACACTCAGATCGTATCTACGTGTTTTCCATCGCCGGAAAAAAAACACGCGGACTGAGTAATCGGAAAGGGTAGGGGGAAGGGTACAATGATCCACGCATCTGTTTCTTGACTGGGCGCCTGGTGACCAAAAGGATTTATTCGTTCATTATTGTCACTTATAGCACGAGGACACACGAAGCCAGGCTCACAGGCGCATATAAATTTCCGGTCATCATCTATTAGGGTAAAGTTGCACAGCTGCACTTAAACGAGTTGAGTATCAGTTCGTTTTAAAGACCGGAAAAACCCAAATCAGGCAGCAGGGGATTTAACTACCATCCTAGTGAAGTAAAGAATCTTCAAAATGTGACTGTTGTATAAGACAGGTGTCAAATGCAACGTCAAAGTTTTCGGTCGATTCCAAATAGCTTTATTTACATTGATTTGAACATGTAAACTATTCTGGGTGGCGGCGGTACCATATGGCTGACAAACTGCTTATTTTACATTTTGAAAAACTGTTTTGCTGAGAAGAATGCACCTTTCCAAGTCGTTTGTGACGTATCGTCCCCTTCAAAGGTATGTAACATTTCCAGCAAAATTGTGTGACAAAATAATTCTACCGGAAAATTAAAAAAATACCTTCATAGTCAAACATTTTAAACAGCCAACGTCCTGGCATTTTTAAATATGTGATCCAATGAACTTTATTTGCCCTAATATGTTGTCCATTAGGTAATACTTTTCGGAAGGTGTATGGCGGGGGTTTGCTTAGTGAACTTTAATGAGAACAGGATAATATTGTTGCCCTTGAAATTATGTTTTGCACATAAATATTATGGCAAATTTAATAGGTAATATTAATACTGCTTGGGCAGCCAACTTTGTGCGTCTGCATTGGTAGGTCCCATATATTGCAGTAGACTGGATGGCTAACTTGATTAAAATTTGATTAAACTCACGGCTCCCGGTCGGGAGGAGTTTATCACACAGATGGTTAGAACGCCGACTGTAATGAAACCTTTCCGTAACTGTCATGAGTTCAAATTCACAGAGCCAATCCAATGTTTCACAACTGGGTCCATTGAATTATACAGATCTGTTTAAATTCATTTATTATGTACTAGGTTTAATCGTCAAATGCGACCTGGATAACCGTGCGCAATCCCATGGACAAAATATCATTGTGATGTGAAGGATGAACTAACTCGGTCAGTAGTCGTGGACAAGCTGAAAACGTGTGATTCTTTTTTACCTTTTTATTCATTGAAAACCATTCAAATTCCAGGAGATGTGGCCTCTTAAACAGCCCCTAAACTCACATCAATATATTCAAAATCTAACCTCCACTAAGCAAAAAAAATGACAAGGATTTTTGGCTGAAGTTGTCGGGGCTTTTGACCTCCACTCACAGCAATCGCAGGATCCAGAGGGGTAGCATTTCTTGCCAATGGTTTTTACTGCAGTCTGACCAGCAGCTAAACTGGCCACATGGGAGCTAGCCGTGATCGCGGGATGATTGATAACAGTTTTCCTGTCCAAGGAACGACCCGTCAAAAGGCTTGCAGAAGCCCCGAGGGAGTACTGGCTATTACACTTCGGGAAAATAACTGACGACCGTGGAGGTGAAGCCTCGCAGTGGCCGGATGGATTTAGATGGTAGATGTCCTGAGAACAGTTCAGACGAGAATAAAATACCCCTATTTGGATTTTGCGTTCAGTTGAATATGACGATCTTTTGTGAGTTTTCTTACGACCAATAGTCACAATATTGTATAGCGGGTGCGGCATTTACCACGCGCACAACAGAATCAGCTTAAAGATCCTGTAACGTGAGTGAAGCACAGCCAGTTGGTTCTTGGACAATGATTTTTCTATCTCGACGGTAAGTAATATCAGCGAAAGTTAGCCGTCTGTTATAAGGCTGTGGTATTTTACCACCACAGAGACCATACAGGAAGAGGCGAAAGCCAAGGTTCCAGAGATAATGGGTGGAAAAGCACTCCAGTAACATTGTCTGGTTGCTAGATGGGGTAACAAATTATCACAAGTGGCAACCCCCACCTAGGAATCAGGTCCCAAGTACAATTTCGCAGTCATGCAGATGATCGCCCAGGCCGAAAGTAAAACAAGGCGCAAATTGATTAAAATCTGAGCTTCGGACAAAAAGTCAATCAATCGATATATCGATCTGGTGCCTGCATACTGAGCCCGGCACAGTCACCTTCGGACTAGTGCTACTTATGTTTGATTGCTCCTACCTCCGTATAACTTATGCTAATTTTTTGACGTTTTCGGTCTTTGACGACGGTTTCAAGTTAGTGTGAAACCTCAAATGAATACGAGAACGGATTCTCGCGATTAAACAGCCACCTTCATCCATTCTTATACTCTGCAAGCCTTTCCGAGGGACATGGTTGCTTAAGGAATGCTTTTCGTGAAACTTAAGCTCGCTTTATATATAACAGCAAGAAGGCTATGTTAGAACTCAGTCAGGGCATGCTGGGTGAGCAAACAGTAAAATTTAGAGTATACTGAAACAGTGAGTAACGCAAAAGTGACTTTTTATAGTTAGCTATTTATCTACCTGACCAATCAGGTGAGGCCGGACATCCAGTTCTGCAGACTACAACAGTGAATGTTCAGCGCCATGTTGAATTTAACTTAATTGCAGATGGACATTTCGATATTTTCCGAAATCATCCCAGCTCGTTGGTTAGTAAGTACAATAGGGAGCCCTTGACAACAGACCCAAGACAAAGCCTGGTGGTAATTGTCTTGTGCTAAAATTACATCCTAACGACAAACTTTTCAAAACCTCAATAGGGGACATCCTCCAGGCACCTGCAAAGATTAACCTCGATAAAAATGACAACTTACTTAATATGGATTGTATATTAATTCAATGCTCTTATTGATTTAAACATATTTTATAGAACACTTAAGCAAAAATATTTTTCATGGTAATAATGTGAGAGCATATCACGTCTATTTTAAATTCATATTTTAAGGAAAGTTATATTTCAGTTTTAAAAGGTTGTTCACCTCTCCAATATCGCTGAGCACTATCAGCCGTTGCATTTGTGGCTCCAAGTTGCCTACAAGCTGCACGATTTCCTTATAAGAAATAGCCTATCATTAAGAAAATACCACAGTGTTACATTTTTCCATAAATTTGGACTATGTAGAGCGCTAAGAACCAAAGCAGTACGCTGAGATTTGAGAGGAAAATGCTTAGTCTCAAAAGCATCTCATAATATGCATCCTTTTTACTACCGAAATGTAGTTTGTACTGAGAAGATGGCTTGAAGAAGACATGGTTTGCAATCGAATGAGTACAAGAAAAGATATTATGGAGCAAGTAGCTTTAGAAAATCTAGAAGAAGTTTAAAGGGCACCGAAAACCTATAGGAAAAATTTACACTTAAGCTGTCATAATTTGCAAGTTCTGTTTCTGCATTTGGTCGCAAGATTTTGCGTTTAAAAGTCGGATTTCTGGTGAACTTGACAGATCTGGGCACTGTGACGTATGATGATTGATATAATAACTCTGTTTAAGTCACCTTTCCTAATCAAAATGAACTACAGCATTCCAGAAACCTGTATGAGACTGGTTACTGGCTGCATTTATCCAACTGCTGATGACTTACCTTAACTTGGCTCCTGAAAACCCTTGAACCGGACCCCCAGGGAGACCGGCGTTTCTCCAGGTCTTCCTCTGAGCACAACCAGAGGTCGGGGATAAGAGAAAATTGTTGAGAAAGCCCAGTCCGGCGGCCTGGAGAATGTACGACATCTGCTGCTGATGCTGCTGCTGCTGCTGTTGTTGTTCACGCAGTGCCGCTACAAGCTCAAGCCCAGAAGCCGTCGGTTGAAGACCCTGCTTGGACAGTTCGGAAAGCAGGTCTGCGGTATTAGCAGCGGCGGTTGGCATGGGATTGAGAAGAGCCGATGGAAGCACGGGGTTCACGAAGCCTCCGGTAGACAGTGATGCCAGCGTGGCAATTGCTGTCGAGGAGTCGGTGGCGCCAGGGATTCCGGTGGCGACAGCGGCGGCTGCTGAGGCGTTGAGCAGGGCGTCCACAGCCAGGGTGGTCGGTACGAGTCCATTAAGGAGTTTGTTTGGGCTGGGACAGTTGGCAAATTTAACGGTTATTGGCTCGCTACTACCGGGAATTTGATAACCATTCAGTTGCCGGATGGCGGACTCCGCCTCGGAACGTTGGTCAAAACGGATGAAACCGACGCCTTTGGAAGCACCTAGTTAGGGTTGAGGATTAGAAATGAAAAAAGAGAAAAATCTGAAGGCCATACAAGGAATCAGTTATGTTGAGGCTATAATTGCTAGCCATCAAACGATGTCAGCTACTGACAGGGCTACTATCCATTTGGGTGCGATTGGTCGCGATGAATATAGTGTTTTTGAAGAGATACGGAAATCATGTATGGTAAGGCAAATGATTTACTCATAAGTTCCATTAATTCGTCGAGTAAGAACATTTATATATATTTTTACGAGCGCCAATTACCTGCATATATTGATTGCTTTATCGACAAATGTGATAATGTGAAGTAGTTTGAGCCAGGATATCTCAAGTACGCACCGAAGGTTTCAAACAAATAATTATTCTTTTCCTCAAACAAATGTTAATTGAAGGTCTAGAAACTTATTGGTTATATCCAAATGGTCATTTTATCCGGAACCGTTTTATGATAAAAACGGTTGAAAATGAATGCTTGAGTTTGGCGGATATCCGATGGGCAGAATCTCAATAGTAACAAAACTTCCGCCTAAGCGGAAGCAGCCCATTGCTTACATTACTTGCCATAGTATTAGTGGTGGCAGGAATTACATGCAATAAGCTGCAACTGTTTGCAGTCAGGTTGAAAAAAAAAACAGACTTTCAAGCAGCTTGTAAATTATACTGCACCTAATCAGCTGCATTGGGTCTTTGTCACTGTAACCTGATGTGGAAGATGAAGGATTGTTCACCTGCACGTAACTTCTGACGAGCTACTCACGTCGATGGGTCCATAAACATGAAGCTACAAGTAAACGCACTCGACGGAAGACCCTCCAAGCGCATACATTACCAGCGCACGAAACTGCCAAAAGCCGCTATCGCAAAAGACGAGCTGCCGGAAGTACCTTATCAGAGCTTCCGCCCACACCTGATGCGCAGTTTTCGGACCAAGTCATCCGCACCAACTGTGGTCTGGAATGGCCCGCACGCGTAGCTACGCAGCTTCTACTCTCAGAAGGTGCATGGTGCCGCTAGTTGCATCTTCCATCCTTCCCCCACAGCGATACCTACACAGAGTTTCGCCTTCAATGGGTCACTGGCCCCGGCTGATAGCTGAGTGTGTGGCGAAAATGCCTCAGTCCTCTCCTAGATGTTGAATTAGCTGAAATAAAGGAAATGTTTACCCATTGCGTTACTAAAGTTGGGTGGATGCGCCAAAGCCTCTTCCACAGCAGAAGGCAAGTAAACAGCTACAAACCAGTGCACAGTTAGAGAACTGGTTGAGTGTTTAAGGTTAACTGTAAACAAACACGCTGCAGGACTTACAGCAGATGCGGGTACGATACCAACTGTCACTTCCTACATGTCAATCCTTTAGAGACGCCCTTACTGAAAAGTTCATCAGCACATAAATCATACCATACCCTCGGACTGTCCATGCAGAATTTGCGTCTAATGCGGAATAGTATTTGTTTTCCGCAGCTTAAAACATCTTCTGAGAATTTCCCCTTTTTAATTAACTAGCTGGACAGGGAAGAATACTTGAACATTCGGGAAACAAACGTCGCTTCCGCAACTCGGCAAGAACGCAATATAGTATCCAATAAGAGATCAAAGCCGATGTCAGGGAGTTATACGGGATCATTGGCAATACGGGTCTTTTGAGTGGGACTGGGTTAAGTCACGTCATTCATTATGCGTGATCACATTTTTAGCTGACCTGGTCGACTTTTTAATGGACCCTTAACAGGAGCAAAAATGAGGCCGCCTTTGCGCTATCTTTAATTATCACGGTTATACTGATGCTTTTTGAAACTACTGTAGCGTCTTTATAGTCAATGATTGGGAAGTCGCCATTTGACCCGATCTTTTGGCACTCGTACGGCCATTGAAATATCGTGACCCTACTAACCCTACCGAGCACAATGGATAAATTTAAGATAAAATTTGGCTTTCAATACGGTCACTAAGTACACGCTGCCCTGTCCTTTTTTCACTGAGTTGGGTCGCATATCACGTTCTTGCCCGTAAATCTAACCACTGATCATTAGGGTAAAAGAAGTTGCTTTCCTTCACGAATATTTGCTTCTCACAACCTTAAAAGCATCACGAGCTACCAGCGGGACAAGAATAATTCCGGCACATGAAATTATAAATTACATATCGATTGATGCATAGCATCCAAAAGGTACGACACAGGTGCTTTTGTGGATAAAACGTTTACTTATTTATCAAATGAAATGGAATTTGGAGGGGGTTGAAATTCATACTAAATAAAAGGTCAATTTACTCATGGAAAAAATCCCTCGGAAAATTACTTAAAAAGGAGTTAGGGGAACAAAGCTGCCTTAATTCTTTAGTTATACGTAAGGATAAAAGGCCTTCGAAAGATAACCTTTACTTTAAGAAGCGCATGCAGCCTCAAAAAAGTCTATACAGTGAACTAGGCAGACAGGCATTTGCAGCTTAGTGTTTGCAGGGCACTGAAGAAACACAATTTCAACTAAGGAGTAGATCTGAGAAGGATGACTTACATGGTGCCGCAAACAGGACATGTGAACAGGAAATATCCATAGCATACTATGGCCAGGGTTTAGAGTAGGGTAAAGGTTTAGGTTTTGCGTTTAGACATGGAAATATATACGCTTTCCCGGAATTATGCCCAAACTAAACTTCATCCCTTGGGCGTGGCCTTCCTATTCCCATGTCTTATATAGAGGGCCGTATAGTTTTTTTTCTTACTGTGTATTTAAAGGGAGTGGGATGCTGTTTTGTCTTTTAGTGGATTCTTCGCTTTGACTAATTGCGCATTTAAAGTTTGTACAACCCAGGTCATATGAGCGAGATAAAGTGTAGGATGCAATGAGAGTCTTTTAAAGATACAATTTCCCACAATTGAATGAATTGGGTTAATATTAAGGATTTTGAGAGGGACAGTTAGTTACTTTGGAAGGTCCAGGTTTAATGGATGATATTGTAATCTGTAGGATGGAACTAGTGAAGCATAGCAAATATGTAAGTTTGGTCAGTTGCATTTATAACAATTTTTTTATTCATCCGTACTGTTTATCAGACCTCAAAGTACTACAGGCTACAGCATTGTGTTTATTATAGACCTGTACGACAGTCTGGTTAAGGTGACTCATGGCCAAACTACCATCAGCTGTATTGACAGCGGGTGAAAAAGTGCGTCCTTGTTTACCTTCTACTTAAAAGCAAATACCAAACCCAAGCCGAGGAATGCGTGACTAGATAGCACTATAGCGCATCGACTTGTCCTGTCGCCCTTGATCCATACTTTGCAGTTGATTATGAGCTACTTTTCATCAAAGAACAGAGATTGTGATCCCTTCGACAACATTTTCTTAGAATTTAGGTAAGATTCACATAGACTTCACCAAGGTAGATAGTCTGGTATCTGACCAGCGAATTTGACCGTTCGGATTCATCGATAAATGCCAAGGATGAAAATCACATGATTCTCGTTAATGACGTCATGGTTAAATTCTCGGTAACCTGGGGATCAAAATTCCATTTGAGAGAGACTTTAATTCCGAAAATAGTTTGCACGTGAAATGTTGTCTGGAATTCTCTGTACAGGATGGAGCAACCACAACGTACGAAGCGTACCTGTTACAATTTCAAGCCAACGTAATACAGGAGGGTATTGAGTGGGTGACATTATCAAAAGCAGTGTTGATATATATATATATATATATATATATATATATACTAGTTGTCAATATTCCCGATCAAAACCGGCAAGACAACGAGCTCGTGGCGCAGTGGGTAGAGCGTTGTAATTCTGCCCAACAAGGTCGCGAGTTCGAGGCTTGGGCGCCGCAGCACCTGGGCTTGGGTATCGCTGGCTGATGACGACTAATAAGCCAGAAATGGCCATTCCAGTCTCCTTTGTCTTTTTCGGTCATGTTATTCTGCCTATATACTTAGCTGCCTTATGGCTGCTGGCGGGGCTTGAGATTTAGCCCAAAGACACAACGGGACGAGTGAGTCCTGTAACCGAACTATATATATATATATATATACATCTGAAGTCATATATATATATATATATATATATATATATATATATATATATATGACTTCAGATGTTGCTTTGACTTCTGCATCACTCAAATTTAGAGGTTTGTTGATGTCTTGGTTTGCTTACTGGAACTTTTTGCGGGTGTGATGTACGTCCGACTACTGACATCAGGTGGAGTTATTAATTCTACCGGCATTTCAACTTAGTGTCGGTACGGGCTCATATAGATAGTGGGTCACAATCTTCTTTACTTGCAGCTGCAAACTGACTGGATAAGAGAGCACGAAGAGGGAGACACAAGCACTCGAACAGGAGCTTGATTAGCTTTTTTGCAGTGAGCCTGTCTCCTTCGCAGCTAGTTCCTGAAACTGGTATCTAAGCATCTATAGGATAACCGATCCTTCTCAGGATTGAGAGTCAGGTTGCAATAGTTTCTTTTAAAGGCTACCTTTGATGTACTGCCAGCTGCGTCAACACATCCCGGCCCATGCTAAGAGGACCAAGTCGTATGTGGCAAGCCCAGACGGACCGTTTCTCTTTCTGTCCTTGCATCCACGCCTACATACGGCCGTCTTGACGTCGTTTTCCCATTGGAGCAATGTGGTTCGTGACGGAGAAGAGAGCAAATTAGAGGTTTCACAAGTCTGTCTCATCATAAACTGATTCACGTGAGAGTCACCTGCACTGCGCCCATTCCGTGGACAATGTGCGGAGCATCGTTGATGAGAACGGTCAAAATCTTCTGTATGTTGTCGCCGGATGACCCACCTGTTTTTGGTTGACTGAAAAAATCGCTTAGCGGATTTGATTGGTCTTTTATTACTCCGTCGTTTAGCGTATATCCGCGTTCATTGAGTTAAATAAAACACTCTGTCTAGACCCGGTCGATAATGTTAGTAATATTCGTTGACGAACACTCACCGACCTCATTCGTCCCATTCTGATTTGGAATTCACTCTCGAGCCCCAACAGCAGCTAAGCGTTGTCGATAGAGACAAGAAAGACACTGAAATGGCCATTTGCTGACACATTATCTTCATCAGCCAGGCCAGTGTCACCTTCACAGTATGCCCAAATTCACAATCCGTCTGCAGTGAGCAGGTTTCCTTTAAGCTACTCTCAAAATTCTAGTTTGAAGATAAAAGGGCTATTAGGCAGTAACCCAGAAGTAAGAACACGTATTCTCGATCACACCATGGCGTTCATGCAGCACAGTAGTGATTGCTTTAAATGCGCAAATTTGTATTTTGAGCAGGAAACACATTAAAGGCCACCATATTATCACCTAGTTGAATTGACTACTTATTTACGAAATACTTAAAGCTGTAAGCTACCGGTGGTGAGTTCATGGTCATAAATCCCACCTTTATAAAGATCCTTTTTAACAAGTGGTATGTGCGCGAACTTTGAAATGGGACAAATGGTCGCAGAGGAAAACCTTTTGGGCCTCAGAGTTTGGCTTTGTTGGATAATTACCCCTTATGTGAACAATAATTGTACCTATCGGGATATAAGGGTGGGAAGGATGTTGAATGGGTGGTTCAGCTAATGGTTCTCTTAGGTGACATCGGAGAAGGGTCCACTAAAGTGTTATCTATCATTATCTACATAAAACAACTTGTCCATAACGGGTGCTGACAATTTTGGCTCCCAGAATGGCTACGCCCATGATCGCTAATAGAACATTAAATGCGTTTTAAATGCTATTCAATGGAAAGACTAGATAAACTTCACGAACTGTCCACCTGGCAGCATCAGCCATTCCAGTCAAGCATAGATTCAATCTCTCAGATAATTAGTATTACAAAGTTTGCAGACGCTGAGCACTCCCCAACACAAAAGATAAAATATCTTTGTGCATGATGTACTCCAGTCCGATTGGCATGGCAACATTGGTGGATAGGCACTCACTGATCGCTTACAGGACTCACTTGCCCTCTATCCGTCAATATGCATATTCCCGGTCTAAATCGGAAAGACCGCGAGCCTGTGACTCAATGTATAGGGTGGTGGGTTTCTAATCAACAAGTCGCGAGTTCGAGCAACATCTAAGTTTTGGGAGGCTGGCTGATGATGGCTACTAAGACAGAAATGTGCATTGCCGTCTTCCTGGTCTTGCTCAGTAACGTTCTATGGCATGACAACGCCATTTTTAAACCTCAGTGTCTTTACTTCTGGTGATTTCCTTTAGCTTTCGATTATCTAGCAAAGACGGACAACCAGAGAAGATAGACAGCCGAATAGGGGCAGCTCATGTGGACCCTCCGGCTGGATAAAGAACGTTCTCTTTTATAGGAAAGGGATTTTGCCACAATCCGGTGACGTTAGGTCTAGGTGATATGTTAGGTTTAAGTTTGGGATTGTTGTTGAGGTGAGGTTTGGGGTGAAGATAAGATAAGATATAAGCAGAAGGTTGGGGCTAAGATTGGGTTTACGGGTACGGTTAGGAATTGTTAGCAAAATACCAATTTTATTACGTGGAGAGAGGACGTCCATTTGCCCTGTCCTGCTGTCCTGAAGTTTTGTGTAAATGTGGTACCTACGATTTCATGAAGATTCATTTTTAGCGACTAAATGGTGACTCTCAGTTTGTGTATCATAGTCCATTCTTGAAAACTTTAACCAGAATAAAATTCTTATTTGGGGGCACTCACAGACAGTCTGTTATCTATCGCAATATATACTTTCAATCATCAGTTTTTTAGTATTTGTAGGAATGCAATCAGTCTCTAGAAGATGCATTGTGGAGTGAGCGGAGGTAGAACACGCCACAGATGCTAACAGTGACTGTCATTTATGGTCAGATGTCGGAGGAGTAAACGGAGGACGAGTACAGATTCCTTGAGAACGGAAATATTCCAGGAAGAAATATTTATTCAGGCATATAAAAGACAAAGACATTCATGTGCCATTCCTGCAAGCAGACTCCCTGTGGATATAAATGTTGACTCTCAAAAGAAGGTAGAGTTTAAACAAGAACTGCTTATTTATGCTGCTGCTTATAAAGAATTATTATATTTAAGTCCAAAGAATGTTACTGACAAAGACAGGGGCGACAAGATTGATCTTTTTGGCTTATTAGCCGTCATCAGCTAGCCACAACTAATCCCAGGTGTTGCGTCACCTGAGGCTCCAATCCGCGACCTGTTGGTTAGCTGTCTTATGCTCTAATTATTGAGCTACGGGATTTTTGTCGCTTCAGTTTGGACCGAGAATAGTAACATTGGTGAATGGCCTTTAATAGATTGGTTATAGGACTCACTCGTCCCGTTTTGCCTTGGGGCTCAATCTCTAACCACAAATAGTTATTTCGGCTTCGATTTTCGTGGTTGAGAACGTGCATCAGTTTTGTCCTTCAATTATGTGTATTGCAAGATCTTTTTTATGTCGCCGTTTTCTCGGTTTAGATGGGGAATATTAAAATTTGTGGATTGACGCTCATCTAGAATACCAGCTGCTGTGCGGCTACTGGCGGGGATCGCAAATGAGTCACAAGGTAGAACAGGAGGCATCAGTCCTTTTAACCGCCCGTTTAGCAGCAATCTACCAAGATCCTTTTTTCGAAGTATTAGTAATAAATGCACAAGATAAATATTACTTTTATTTCAGATTTTAAATATTTGTGAAAATTTTAAAAACTCCATCCTAACAATTCAGAATCACATGTTTTGCTCGGGGGACTCTAAAATCTGCCCAGCAAAGATTATTTATTTTGACGCAAATTTGAAACACTATCTGAAGTTTGCCCTTGCCGCTGTCATTTTGCACCGGTTATATCAACCTTATCACGTGTGTTTCGCTGAAGCAAGAGGATTGTGTATGCGGTCAAACATTCCAGGTTTTCGGGTGGAGTGAGTGAGACAAACGCACATGCACACACACATTTCTCTTACCAGTAACTGGATCTGCCAGTAGTCGCGAAGTAATTATTTTCCCGCATCGACTGAACAGCGCCTCCAGATCTTTCTGACCTATAGACTTTGGGAGGCCGCAAATGTAGAGGTTGGCGCCCTTGATTGATTCGCTACTGGGACGAGCCAGCGAAACCTGAAGAGACGGACAGGTGAGAGCAACAGGCTGGCGAAACAAGAGGGGAGGCGCGGGGGGATGGATAGGAACATAGGCATGAGCAGAGATAACCTGAACGTAGAAGGGCGCTAAATGCCAGAGAGCTACAACCATGGAATTAAAATGGACGAAGAGAAGACTAGAAGGAACGTGAAGGAATGCCGGAAAGTAGAGAGGACAGGAAGAACGCAGGAGGTTAAATGAAAAGGGAGGGGAGGATAGGCGTCTGTGAAGACAGCGACCCCAAAAATTGATAAAAATAAATTATTCAGTCCATATGAACCGCTGGAACTGCCGTTGGGAAATGTGTGATGACAGTGGCAAACGCAGGAGTTCTTGAGCGTTTTTAACATGCAGAACGTTAATAATGGGCAGTAATAGCGTCTGAACCGAATTACCTTATGCTCAGACAGGCGAGTAGACTGAGAAACGTGAACTGAAGCTAAGATGTACGTTTGGAAAAAAATATGGCGCAACAAACTAAAAGCATAAAAATCGCAGTAACACAATTCAACATAAAATCATCCCTCAAAAGCAAGTTCAGCTAATGTGAACATTGGAAAAAGGTATCAAAGCACCTTTTGTCAATCCAACAGGATAGCGTTAAGGCTGCTAGTCTGATAGCTTTAAGGCTAATGTTTCGGATACTTGAATTTTGCAGTTTAAATATACTCAGCTTCACTTATTAGGATGGGCGACCTGTACGCAAGAGTTATGAATAAGACGGGGATACCTCTGATCAGAAGGAATTGTCAAGAAAATGTAATGGAATTATCAGTTCTGGCTCATAGTTCATCAGTATGCAACCCTATTGGAAACCGATAACGAGGAGATCATGGTGTGGGTTCACACATATCGTAGTATTTATCGTTGCATTAAAAACCGAAGGACACTTAACATGAGTTTGATGATTCAAATGTCAGTGGTCCAAACGTAGAGCATTTATTGTAACGCTCACTAACCAAGCACAATGCTGAGGTTGCAGGCTTTCAGAATTCAGGGTTCCTGTTCCGTCTACTGACGAAAATAGGGTTTTGACTAAAAAAAAACTAGTAGTTTCTTCATGTGGCAGATTATCTAGCCCGCTTTGCAGCCAAATTCCCTCAGATTTTACCAAAAAATGTTCTGAAGCTGAGCATGACTTGTGCTTTTATCAGGCCTAAGCATAGCCCACTTTTCCGACAAATGTTGTTCTAGTCGGAAACGTGTGATTGCTGATGCCAACAAAAGACTGGCTAAATAAATGCAGGTACCGCGAACTAAAGTGGGAGAGGTCCTTTCAGTCCGGTCCCTGTTCGTCTCTTTGTGTCTTCAAAATAAATAAAGGGCGGAGACATGACACAGAAAGCACCAGGCACGACAGCGACAGCAGTAACTCCTCCAAAATAAAATGAACAAAAAGGAAACACAAAAAAACAAATAATTTTGACTAAAAGAAACTCAAAATTTATTGTGGCATACATAACAGTCGCCCCATCTGCAAAAAAACCAGGAAAAATGGGAAGTTTGAGAGGGAGACAGATTATTGGCGTGATTGCCAAGCGCTATTAACTGATGGCAACGTTTTGTTCATGTGTTTGGCGTTGATCAAAGATTCGTTCAGCAATTATTAAATCAATTGAGGCATTAATCTTAAATCTTGCTCTTCTACGTAATTGATCCTTTTGAGGGCAGATATGACTGCTCAAAGGAAGTATTCACTCATGCAGAAAAAATTTGCAAAATTTGGTGTGACTTCTAAAAAGGGTCTTAGTTGTCCTCACGAATTCGAAAGGAACTGGAAAGGACCTTCATATATGTGTTTCAATGGGAACGCTTTGTTTCATTTCTTTCCTTAAAAATTTATCAGACTACTAACCTGTGAAGACAACTTGCTCTTTTTTACACACACAGCTACTAGTTACACGAGTTCGAACTGTGACTGAAACAGGGTTCTACCAAGATATTCAAAGCAACTTCCTGGACATCTATGAACAATTATTGGGTTTTCTCTGAGTGAAAATTTATTTACCTGAATACGTGGCCCAGAGAATAGAGTTTTAAGGACATACGCATTTAAGTCTGCTAGAGTTCCGTAATTGACAATCATGATGCACTACCTATGTTACATACCTATTTCCTTGTCAAAGTTTCCCGAAAATATTTCAGTCATTATTTCGTGTTTTACCAAATGACCTGGGAAAAATTTGAACACTAGCTGTCAACATCCAAGGACAACCTGCGTCAGGGACACCTCCAACGTGGAGCAGAAATTTCGAAACTATTTGCATAATCCCATGACCATTTAGCCACGTAAAATTGACTTCAGTACAGCTACGCCCTGATTTGAGCCACCTAGATGGTGTAGGGCCAACATAACAGAATCACACATGCGTTTTCGTGGGGTTGTTTAGCAACCAGATAGCCTGGGAGGGAATGCTGGCCAATGTGGACAGCTGCGTAGGCGTCTTCGGGCCCGAGCACATTCCTCGCAGTTTCACATATTCTGTGAATGTTGGTGCTAGCAAGTGGATAGCAAGTGCATCTTGTTGTATGCGATCAGATAAGTGCAATCGGCATCCTTCTACGCACCGAATTCTCACTGATTTACGTATTTCCTCACAGAATGGATCATCACTGTGATGTCCTCCAAGTGGCAGAAGAAGCATAAAAACGTCGACTGATAGGAAATTTCAAAAAGCATTAAGCGTTCATGCAAGCTCTACGGCTCACATGGCTGAAGATGAACCCAGTATCCTTGCTAATGCCTACCACATAGCGGCAGAGCGATTGGTAGGGATGCCCTGTATTGCCATCTCAAGAGAATAAGGGAAGAGGTACCGACTCACCCGTTTACGATAGGTGCCCGTGTCTTACCGCATACACACACCCTAAAATAAAACTAAACTGTCAATTTACTCTTAACCCTAGCCAGACCCTTAACCTAAACCCTAAATTTAAACACGATAATAATCTAAACTATTAGCCCGTTCATGACCCTAACCCCAACTCTGACCTAAAACTCGAACTTATACCCAACCCTCACGTTAATCCGTAACATAATTTCCCCGGAATTCGGTGCAAAGCCGCATGAATGTTGGGCAGTTCATTCCCGATGTCCTGTTTAGGCGACCACACAAGGCATCCAGTCGCGGTGACGAGACAGCGGCGTAGCTAATGGCCCGGCGCCTGCTCCCCCGTCTCCTCTCACCCCTCACCCCAAACCCTCCTCGGCCCTCACCTCAACCCCTCTTCGCCCCTCACCCCGACCCCCCTCGGCCCTCACCTCAACCCCTCTTCACCCCTCACCCCAACCCCTCTTCGCCCCTCACCCCGACCCCCCTCGACCCTCACCCCAACCCCGCCTTGCCTGAGCCACTAACAGACCTGGACGTCTGAACGCCATCAACTTTATCCCCCTAACTTACTGTTTACTGGATATTTGAACTCTTGATACTCTGCCCGATGTTAATTGCTGTTACATTTTTGAGCCATAATAACACATTTATATATTGATGATTTTTGCCTCCGCCGTGTCTCTCCGGAGTCATCGGAGCAACTTAGGCCCTTCGATAGTCTGTCACCAACCCCTTAGTCGGGTGCGATGTCTTCCCTTCCACCCCGCACCCCTGCTAAATTAAAGAGGTGGACACTAAACCTCGTTGATTTGATGAGCAAATAGCATCCTGTTTACAGAAGACGCTACGAACGTTGACATATAACTACCGATATAATCATCCTACCGCCGCTAAGTACACATCGGCCGGACGACAGTTGGACGTGCGTTAGTAGTGTTTACAGACGCTGCCGAAAATTCAGATCACTTGCACCCCTCCTCGAAGTCACGGCATGAACGGTACGCGCGGTTTTTGGGTTTGAACTGAAAAGCATCCGCGTTCTTTGCTGACCCATTGACGTGCATGTGAAAGTGGTTGGCAGGCCCTGTGTCTCATACTTTTCACCAGTATTTATTCGTGTGAAGATACAGAGACCGGGGTTTTCTTCGGATTGGTGCACACACAAACGCTGAATTTACATTCCGCATGGAAAAGAAGGCATAAACTCGACTTCGGATATCAACAGCCAATCTTAGCATATATTTTTAAAACCCAATACGTGGCGATTTTGGGCTGAATAACATTATCCACGAAGGCAAAAGGAGACTAGAATGGTCATTTATTGCTTATTAACTGTCATTAGTCAGTTATAACCTGTCCCAGTAGTTGCTACAACGTCTATAGACTGCGGTTGGGTATACTTAACTACGATAGGTGGTGGTCACCGACAGTTTTATGAGACATACTCATCCCACTTGGGGTTGGGACTCTATGTAGAGTCCCTTAGGCATTTTCTAACCAGAAATGTCATTCTGCATATATTTTAGTCGACTCGTGCCTGCCTACTGGGCTCTGTTTCGAGTCCCAAAGGTCAATGAGACAATTATATTCCGAAACATGGTCGGTGAGTCCCATCTAATCTAGTCATCCACCTGTTGTATTCACTATTTTGAATAAACTACTAAAATAGAATTTTAAAACTTGCATTCTTCAGTAATCGTTTGTGAAAGCAGCCGCATACAGTGTTCATCTGCTTTCAACATCGCTGGAGGACATAAGACATGTCGCCGGTTCGAGCCCGTCTGTTGAGGAATCAAGGGTTGAGTATAGCTGGCTGATGAAGGCTCGTAAACCAGAAATAACCATTCGATTCTCCCTCATCTGCATCGACTGAGAATGCCAGTTGGCGAGGCGTTGATTGACTACTTTTTAATGAAGTGTTAACAGACGACGTTCAGGTATTTATTTTTTTGGTCAATTATTGAGGTCAGGGTTATGATTGGCTGAATGCGGACAGAGCAAACTGGAAAATGTCCTATACTTATTCCCATTTCCTGTCATCTTCGCCTGGGGTATCCTAGCAACACCGAGGTCGGTCTATGGGGTTCAATCTTCTACTCAGAAAACTAGTGAGTTAGTATGCTTCCAATCATACATCTTCACATATACTGGTCAAGGGACTGGTGCTTGTAGATCGCACATAAACTACATTTGGAAAGCAGTTGTCCGTAAGTGACTCTGCTGTGCCGATGTGGCAGGCTACGCTGCAAATGCGCTCAACCGACCTTGTGGAGCGGGAACATATCAGAGCGAAGCAGGTGTTTTATCAATGTGCACCCATAACAAATGGCTCGCATTCTGAGCTGCAGTGGCACGCCTAGGCACAGGCTCAGGCTACGCCAGCCGTTTGCTCCAGATCCCGTCTGCTGACCTGGCACCGGGTCTAGATGGGTGAGTGTATGGGTGGTAACTGCTACGGAAGTCTTCTATCACATTGAACTATTTCACGCGCAAGTCACCATCCCTAAGCCCACCCTGATGAACTTCGTCGTAACCGCCAATCGAACTATCATCAAATAATATCGCTACATGAGAAGGACAGGTATGCAAATGTTCATAAAAAAGATTAAGTGCCACAAATCTAAGTGCTCCGTGCCAGCACACAAAACTGGCGAGTGGTTAGATAAGAGATTGGAAAGTTTAAATATTCACAAAGCCTTTCCTTTTGGCAAAAACGGTTCTAAAACATCTGTTATTCATTTTGGACAGTCAGCTGCCATGATAAACCGAAGTAAAATTACTGGGTAATTCATGAAAATACAATGATCCTTGTGGAGATTTGAAAAGCGATTTAAGGAAGTCTTATAGGCAAGTGACATCCTTGGATGTACAAAACGTGTGACATTAAGTGAGTGTAACTTACAAACAACATAGTTGATATTTAAATAAAATGTTGAAATGATCGTAAGTCACTAAAATCTTCTTCGTGATCTGTGACTGCTACCTAGAAAGCCAAAATAATTCTCCTGCTTTAAGGTAAAGTTATAAATATCTCGTTTTATTAACCTAGACGGCTTTAGCATATTAGTAATTACGGGAAATTCCACTTGCACCGACATGCGTTACCAAAGGTGCATGTAAACTATTGTCACCACCAAGTTCAATAGGGTAAATTCTCGGAATTCTGGATTGCCGCAAATGCCTTCGGAGTATTCTACATAAAATGGCTGGCAAACGTAAGCATACCCATACAAATTTTACGTCAATACCTATAGGGATAGATTGCGTGCTCTAAGCCAAATCATGTGGCTGAAAGGGTTTTGTTCTTTTTGGAAAAATGCAGACAGTAAAACATTTCAACCCTGCCTTCGGTGCGGTTAAACTCATGGAACTTGTCCCGAAAAAAGCTCTCAAACTTGTCAAAAGAAAATGAAAATGAAAAATTATGTACATAAATAGTGACAGTTTGACGGTTACTACCTACCTTCCTGCCGGGTGTAATATCACTTGCTTCTTCTTTCACATACGGCGGATGTTTAGGGCATACCTCGGCCCTTCACAACACGTTTATGTGGTGCCTCATACTTAATAAATGTGAGTTACAGCATTGCCCTGCATACAATGCACAGACGACTTTGGAAGAGAATACGTCTCCTCTTTGTATAAGGGTGAGCTAGATGTGCCTGATATCAGCCTATATTTGCATATAACTGACAAAACTTTAAATTATGCTCCAAATGTCTAAGAAGAAAACAATCCACAGCTAAAGACCGTTTAATCTGGGTCCATTCGATTGATGGGTGTCAATTTGGGCCACCGTTGATTGAGTGTCAGCTGCTGAACGCTGAGTTTTAGTAAAATGGATCTCTTCCTGCGGGAGTAATGCGAGACAGCTGATCCAAAATAAACCAGAGGCAACACTGAGTTTTTTAATTTTCATAAGCGCACAGTCCTTGAGTGAGATTATGATAAAGCTGGCAAGATTATTCTGCTGGTTTTGCCGTTATTATTGCAAAAATGCCTAAGATTGGCCTCATCAAGTCAGCGTTTTGTACAGTTTTAGGCCATTTAAGGTTTTTTTTCTTGAGTACAATTCGAAGAAAAATTCCAAACAGTGCACCAATGCACTTTCTAGCCACCCTGTGAGTCAGCACTTGGCCTGCCTGCTCAAATTTATTTTCCCATAAATGTCCTTGCAGCTACCAACGCGAAACATATGTCGACGAAAGCACGCAATAGGCTGCTATCTAGCAAAGGCGCGATAACTTTCAAGTCAAAAAGTTTATGGGATGGAAGCTAAGCCCGTAAGCTTCCTCTTTACCCTCTTCCACACCCACGGTGATCCAGCGATAAGACAAAGTCAAAATTGGATGCATGCAGCAGCGGCAGCGAGAGCACCGGTGGTCCAGACGGCGATGACGGCTCGAATCTCCCATTGAAGAGAGTAACTTTGGGAAAATATAGTTAGCCCATCAACAGTAGTAATCTAAGCTCCAGCTTTTAGCACATCTTGATGGCCTAGAAACTCGCTATTGTATTGTGAACGTTGAGCTCGTGGAAGCCTAGCACGTGCGTCGGCTGACTCGGAGGAGACCGTTTGTCCAACAACGGTAAAACACACCCTGGTTGCTTTCCTCGGATGAATTCCCACCAAATCGGACATTACACGGTGGTAAAAGTTTTCATAAATTCCCCCATTGAAAAAAAGGTTTTGCAGCCTACTCACAGCTCATTGGAGCTGTTTATTGGGTTTAATTTTCATGATGCATAACTTCTAGCTCCTGCTTATCAATTCAGAGACTGTCAAATACATTTTATTTCAAGGTTGGGATGGTGAGAGCGCCAATGGGAAGAATGGGAAGTTGCTAACCGGTATGGATATTTTCTGTAATTGACACTTCGAAGAGCTCAATTGGCTCTCCATTCTCAAAGCGCTTAATGCCGAAAATTGAGCCGAATTTTAATGACTGCCTGTGATAGTTTGCAACGGACTTATCCATTTTTTCCTTTCTTTCCCTATCGCAGACTTTTGTGGGGCTTGCGGTCACTAGCATTATTCTTAGTTATCTCGAGGCAGGATGATTGAAAGTCTGGGTGGGTTCTTCGCTGAGCCGTGTTTACTTGCATTCCTTAACCTCAGTGTGACCCTCATGTCTTGGTGATTATGCATATAATGACGCAGTGTTTTACAGGCCATGGGAAGGTCTAGATGCCTGTTAATAAAGCTGGCACTTGAATACCCTGCCTAAAGTGTAAGCTGCTCTGCTCTGAAGATGCCTAGGCATAAGATAATTGTTCCTTAAATGCCAAATATGTAGCCTGTTTCGCCAAGGTCATATGTTTGACCTAGTCTTTAAACTATCATTCTACGCTAATGTAAGCGGGCGTCCGATTTCATCCTCAAGGTAGTTGCAGTCGCCATGACGGCAACATATTTGATAGACAAAATTGTTAACATTGTATGAGAGGTGATTATTTTTTGGTGAAAAAAATCTCTTTTTCCTCTACCGACGTTTATGGTAAAACAATTTCTGATCGAATTTCCGTCCACACTGATGCACATAAAAAATATTATATTGTGACTTGAACGCATTCGAACTGTTTGCACGTTTATACAGCTTGCAGCTCATATTTGAGCACCTGGCCACATATTTGGCCTTCCAGGAGCGACTACCTTAGGTCGAGGCATCTTCAAAGCAGAACGACGCTGTTTAAACATCATATTCAAATACCAACTCTATTAACAGGCAGAATGATCATTGCTGCGCCTTACAAATCCCTGCGTCATTACATACATGCATATCATGCCAAACTGAAAGTAAGAAATCAGACGGGACACGGCTCCACGAAGAACCCACCGGCAGGGAATGCAGACTTACAAACATCCTTCCTTGACAGGGTGACGCGTAATGCCAGTAACTGTCAAGTGCCACAAACGTCTGACAAAGGCCGGGACAGCGAAAGAAGAAAACACATCGATTAGTTCAAGTCCAACTAGCTTAGGAAGTCATTTAAAATTCGACTCAGCGTTTCGGCATTAAACGCTTGAGAATGGAGATACAACCAAGTTTTTAGACATTTCTGCAACAGTAAAAATCTCTTCCGGTGAGTACCAATAGTATTCGAGGATTTTGGCAGATTTGAATAATTCCTTTGACCCACTTGTGAAAAACTCGGCGGCCTCGGTGGGATTCGAACCCACGCCAAAGGAATTATTCAAATCTGCCAAAATCCTCTACTAATTACTTGTGCCTGGTAGTCATCTGGTGGATTCTAGATTGATTGCTTAAGGAAATCCTGCTTGGGCAGTCAGCTTGCTGTATCAGAATTGGTGGATTCTATACGTTGCAGTAGGCTGGGCGGGTAACTTGACCCAAGTGTGATTAAACTCACTGCTCCCGTTGGGGCCTCGTAGCTCAGTTGGCTAGAGCGTTGGCTTTACTAAAGCCTTCCCCTTGCTGGCGTGGGTTCAAATCCCACCGAGGCCGCCGAGTGTTTTTCACAAGTGGGTCAAAGGAATTGTATTCGACTTTCGCTGGAGCGTCCTCAATCCTCTCCTTTATTTCATAACCAACAGAAAATCTGAGTGAAACTCATCAAAATAAAACTTGGTGCAGTGATAAGCGTGGTTTTGCGTCAACGTCTGACGCTATCAATGCGCTTGCTTACCTTGCATTAAAGCCTAAAAAAACCATAAAACTAATCTTGGTAGATGCAGTAGGTCCTGCATATGTGAACTAACTTAATAGTCACTGCACTTAACGGTCACTACTTGGGATTCCAAGCAGGTGGTTTGGCTTTGAGTTTCCCAAAAACGTTGCACAATCCACCTTTAGGTGATTGTGTTTTTTAAATGGCCACAACCATCATTCAAAACGTGTTAAAATGCTCGCCCATGAGGGCAGTCGGGAACTCGCGTTCACCATTCGGTCGACATTTCGGCTACTAAGAAGTCCTAAATGCTAACAGCCAACTTTTTGTTCACGCTGAAAGGTATTTCTGGAAGAAGGTTTATGGCCTGTTTAACGACCGACTTTAGGTGTGAGTAAAGCTGGGTGACGATAAGTAATCAAATGTTTTCAAGAGTGCACCAAGTTAAAACTTTGAAAAACAAATGGTGCAAATTTTGCAAAAATTCAAATATGGCTTATGAGCGAAGGTAAGTTTAAAACGACATCAATCCCTTTTCATTCAGTACGAGAAAAATTCCAGAACAGGGTCTCACTTTAGTTCTGAAGGGGACCAAATCGAGATAACCTATGGGGATTTGTTAGAATTTGTTAAGACTTAATTTTAATATATTTATTTTATTCTAGACTTATAAGTTTAAAAATGCAAAGCGTTAACAGTAGATGTATATTTCAGATACACTGCCTGTTTCTTAGTCGGCGGTAGGTTTCCTTGCCCAGTCAAGAAAAAGTCATTTTACATTTATAAGTAAAACTATTTAGGAGATTAGACTGGCATTTCTAAAAATCTCAATTTTGTGATTAACTTTATTTAAACTTACCTTAATTTTTTTGTTGCGCAGGCGCATTCCGTTGAAAAGTTTAATGGCTTTTGTTGCATCCTCGGCGTCCACAAAGTTGACGAATCCATATCCGAGACTCTGGCCTATAAAAATGGAAATCCATCCAGGGGTCTGCGCAAAGTAAGCGAAATAAACAACGCAAAACAGAGCATTTACCGCCCTTTAGGATACATTTTTTCGGATAAGCAGTTGCTTCCACACATGTCAGGAAAGGTTTTTTTAGGGTGTATTTGTGCACTAAGTAGTAGGAACACATGCGTTCAAAATATAATGAATGTTCCAGGCAAGTTTAATAAAAATCAATGTATTAAGGTTTTTTGTTGCAAAGCTTTCCTGTTTTTTAACCTTGGGTTCCGCATGCGTGCGGAGAAGTTGTGTGAACACATCCTAGCTAAATGCTGGTTTATTTGCAGTTAAAGTACCCTGATACGCAAAATAGGGTAGTTTCCTATTCAAGTCATATTCATCATTCCAGTGGCAGGGTGTTCAGACTTGAATTCAGGCATTATACTCACTAAAGTCTTCTTTGGCAATAACAGAGGCTTAAATTACATTTGAATTGCCAAGAATTTAGTAATTTATATCCTTTTTTGTTTTTAAAGACAGTCCGTTTTTAGTCTTAATTGCTCAGTGGGTTGTTTTCAGCCAATTAGATGAGCAGAGCCTTCACAGGTTCACTAATGTCCTTTCTGATTATAAGAGCATGAAAATGCTGCCAAAAATATTTCTTGTACTCAAATACCAAAGGTCGCGGGTTCGAATCTCAGGTGTGCCACACTTGGGATTGGGTATGACTGGCTGATGACGGCTAATAAGCCAGAAATGGCCATTCCGGTCTCCCTTGTCTTTTTGTTGGTTCCACCTTATCAACATATGCTACACGTCGCCATGCGACCTTCGCGAGAGCTCTAGTCTGAGTCTAGGGCACAACGGAACATACATGTTCCTTAAGCAGATCGGTGAGTCCCACACTATCACCATATTCCCGATCACAACCGACAAAACAACGAGCCCGTGGCTCAAATGGTAGAGCGTTCGACTCCAAATACCAAAGGTCGTGGGTTCGGAATCCCAGGTGCCACACTTGGGATTGGGTATGACTGGCTGATGACGGCTAATAAGCCAGAAATGGCCATTCCGGTCTCCCTTGTCTTTGTCGGTTCCACCTTATCAATATATATATATATATATATATATATATATATATATATATATATATATATATATATATATATATATATATATATATATATACATATTCAGCAAAATGGTGCACACATATCTTTGGCCTCTCGAAGCAAAACAAACTCCCATGGATGGTAGATGTCAAGAACAGGAAACCACCTGTGGTGGAAGCATCCCACTTTGTACGCTCAGTGTAAATAATTCACTTCACCAATTTATCTTAACCATCTTAGAAATTGATGGTTCTCGTGTTTATTGTCCTGGAAACAGATCACCTTCTCCTAATTTAGTTTGCAAGACTTACCTTCATAGTCAAAAACTCGGGCTGGAATGCGTCAAATGAAACCTGTCAAATACCGGTCAGGTCGAACGTCAGATTATCTCCAAAGGGAAAGCGTTGAGAGGATGACAGACCTCCTTCACGTTCGAAGCTCAATATAATGTTCGTTAATACTATACCACAGCATGGAATTCAATATTTCATTTGCCCACTAGCTAGCGGAAAGCTGGCTCAAAGTGTGGCCGTTCTTTTCGACAAAAGGTGATTTTGCAGGACCGAAAATATCGATGGTTTTGTGATGTTTACATGGGTGCAATAGATCGGTTATTGCTTAGAGGTAAGTTGGGTTGAGACGCCGTAGACTTAAAATCGTATACATTTGGATCTGATCAAGAAATAGAAATATTCCATACAAATATAAACTATATGGCTGTCTTGCGATAAAATAAGTCTCTCAGCTTGTGCTAAAGGTAAATTCATGCGTTTCAGAACCTGTCTCAACATTTTGATGTATTCCCTAGGGGAAAGTGTCTAACGATGAACAGGCTTTGCCGCTTACATTGCTGACGTTAGGCTGAGTGTACCACGAGGACTCGAATCCGATAAATATATCTTAGCTTGAGCTAGAAATTTATCTCGCAGGCTGAAAAAAGAAGATTATTTAATAAAAGTTATCTACCCGAAGTAGACACGAGAACTGCCACTATTTTGAAGAGTTTTCGCAGGCTAATATACAATGAAATAGTTGTAGCAACGGATCAACGCCATTCAAAACACCGGAGTACATCTTCATGCAGACCTAAACCTCGGTGAATTCAAACTATTTCATTGATATGGTAAACAAGTCAATCTGTTTCCAATCACGTTGTCGGTGGATCTTCGTTCATTATGATGAGCAACTTTATTATAAACTACAACATATGGCTAAGAAACTAAATATCAAAATTTTTTTACTAGATAATATGTTACGATTATATTGCTAGTAATTTGTGCTCATCAGTGGCATAGGAGACTGGACTGCTCTATGAACCTAAGCCGAACTCTGTTTTAAATAAACGTAACATTAACATTATTCTTTATATTTGAAGGTTGAATCCCACATTATAAGGTTAAGCATCTGTTTTTCTCTCGGCTGCGATGGAAACTAATAGCTACAGTGGGATTGCGTTTACTGATCAATTTGTGTAACGCACTCACCAGCTGAGTCAATGAGTTTAAACCCGAGCCCACGGAGGCAGTCACGAACAACCACTAGTGAAACCCGATGATCATGGAGTCTGAAGTTAAATCACCGGCCATAAGAATGTACAACTGGGGGATGACAACTAATAGGCCAGAAGTGGCCAATCGCTTTCCCCTGTTTCGTTTTTGGTATTCATTCCTACATAAATGCAACTGCCAGTGAGAGCTCTAGGTTGGGATCCATGGTCCCTGATTCGATAATAATCGACCTTTCCACAATACTCCCTAAGAAAGCATCTGGAACACCGCGAAAGAGCTTAAACTACTTTTATGCCAATTTTCATATGAGACTTTGAAGATTCCTGTCTGCAGCACACGCAGTATATCCTTTGGCTCGAGAGTTCTCCACGAACGACCGACCTAGAGTCAGATGTGCAGTCTGTCCCTTATTTATGCACGGAAGCTGACATAGCGCGCGCTTAAAATGTCGACATGAGCCTTTTTAACTTCTCTCGGTAACACTTTTCGACTTGAGCCGACCTTGAAAAGTCACAAAGTCACAGTGACGTCATTTGTTTTGATCTTATTCGAGGACGAAATTCAGACATCATTTGCTGCTGTGGGGTTCCAGAGCTTGGCGCTTTGCACACGTTTTTCAGTTTCAGGATGGCTTTTTACCCTCTTCGACCGCTCATTTCTTTTAATCGGCCTGCCGATTTGACTTTTTCAGGAACAAATTGCAGACATGAATCCTTATTGCTGGCATAAAAACAATTCGGCTTTGAAGGCTAGGTATTAGCAACAAAACGAGTGGAGGCTGTCATGACCATTGTCGGTGTATTTTCCTTGCAAGAAAGCGCCTGCTATTTGCCATCTGATTATTGTAGTTTCCAGCAACTTGATGCACTGATTTTGAGAGAGATTTACGCTCCCCAAAGCTACTCCAGAGCTTTCGAAGTCATACTGGATTGTAGATCCACAATCTAGCTGGATTCCCAAAAGGGATAAGGAACGCTCACAGCTACCTTGCAGATTTCATCGAATTACCCGGAAAGTAGTCGCAACTTGACGTGAAAGAGCTCCGTTTACATGCCCAACTGAGTAATTGTTTAAACCCTGAGATAGAAAGGTCTATGCACTGCGGGTGCCTGGCTAATGAAAAGCACTAAAGAATAAACTGCCAACACAGCAATACTCCTGAGATAGCAGTTATTACGTTTTAAAATCACCGGCAATGATCCTGGGCTGGTACATCAGCTAATGACCTACCAAATAGCATTACAAACTGCTCCTAATTTGTCTTCTCTGGATTATCTTTTGCTCTCCCCAACAATAAATATTTTTTGTTTCCAGTGCCAAAAATAGATATAAGGAGCTGCTGTTGGCACTATCTTTCATTGTAAGTCAGAGTTACGAGGCACCATTAAGGACTAACCTGTGGTTTTGTCACGAATGAGCTTGCAGCTGGCAATCTTTCCCACTGCGGCGAATAGCACTCGAATCTCCTCCTGTGTCATACTCTGTGGGAGGTAATTCACAATTAAGTTCGTTTTGTTGTCTCCACACTCAGCGTTGTTTTCGCAGGAGGCCATTTTCGTCTGCTCTGGGAGGTCCATTCCACGACTGCTGGTTTGATTAACACCTGGACTGCTGCTGCCATTTAGAAGGAATTTCGTGGTGTCTTGACGGTTGGGTTGCACAAGAGAGGTCATCGTGGAGGCTAGTCAAATAATTTAAGAGAGAAATTAAGTCATCCGATGATACAAAATTCTGAAAAACTGGATAGTTAATGCACAAAAGCATAATTCACACTTTCGGCCTTACACTTGGATTGCGGTGAATTCCAGGGAGGTTGGGAAAGGATGTGAAATGCTATTTAGCACATGATTGATCGTTAGAACTATTCCGCAGTTCCATACTGCAACATAATGCACGATGCTGAAAATAAGCTCAGTATATATATATATATATCCCAGGTGTGCCACACTTGGGATTGGGTATGACTGGCTGATGACGGCTAATAAGCCAGAAATGGCCATTCCTGTCTCCCTTGTCTTAGTCGGTTCCATTTCATCATATGCTACACGTCGCTATGCGACCGCCTGCGAGAGCTCTAGTCTGAGCTCCAGGGCACAAAGGAACATACATGTTCCTTAAGCAGATCGTAAAGATTTGAGGTCCCGATATCTTATCACGTTCATCATCTCCCGAAAGATAAGAAGAAGAGTATATGAGTTCATGGAATAAATTGTATGTGTACTGACGTTTTGAAAGCCTTATCTCTTCCATCATCAGAGTATGGTGCTTGCTGCTCCTGGTGGTCTTGACTTAGTCAGTCTTGCCGCGTGCCTCGTATTATATCCATGTGGAACGCGTGAACTTTGACCTGCCCGTTCACTACTGTCTTCCTTAGACCTCCCCGCGGTTGAACGCATGCGGGCTCGCGTGACTGCTGTCCCCTTTGGAGCCGTCGTAGGTTTAGGCAAAGCAGCGTGTCTGTTCATTATTAAAGTACCGTATTTTAACGTTTACCAATACTGTCTAGACCATGGGCTCCATGTACAGCAAACTTTTATGAGTACTTTATGACTTGTTCCTTATAAGTTGCGAAATGCATGACATTCTTTAGGCATGATTTATGCAGCGCATGGTTCAGAAGGTAAGGGTAAAATTTGAGGTTAGGGCAGAGTTGAGTTTAGGATCATGATTAGGCTAAGCGTTAAGGATATTGTCGTGTTAACTGTAGGGGTTAGGTTGAGGGGAGGGCTGGGATAAAGATAAATGCGCCAGCTTTATTTTACATTGGAGGTAGTCTTAGCGTTAAGACATGGGTTTACTTTTAAATCCCCGATAGGTGGCCATAGAAGGCATCCATACCGAGAACACCCTCCCCTTTATCACGTGGATTTCAGGAAATTGCATTGTTTCAAATTAAAACCAGCGCAACTGGAATTTATCACGAAACCACGTGTACTAATGGGATTGCTCTTCCTATATCTTTCGGGACATAAACCTTAGGTGGACGAATCTGCATGTATCATTAATTATCAAAACAACCCTCTGAAAATAACAGAGAAACCTGTATCTTGAGATTCGAGGCAGTTTAATGGATTATTATGCATACTTTGATTTAAATAGAACCGATCTGAGACGTAATAGTATTTCAAAGCAGTACCTCAGAGACATTGGCTCACTGAATATGCTCAGGAAACTTAACAATGCACGATCAGACATCATGTGGAGGGAAAGTCTCAAATGCTTTCAAAGCTTAATAAAGAAATCTCTAGAAATTCCAGGTCCTAATGTTTCTACGGCTTCACGGATGGATGGATGAATGTTATAGATGCATTGTTTTCCGGAATTCATTTTAACCTGGTACCGTCAATGAAAGATACAGAACTTACTGATGCTAGAAAATATCGTTATCTCACATTCAATGTTTATGGGCACTGCCCATGTTTACGGTTAGAGAACCACTGCGATGCCAGCCTAGAGTTAGCAGACGTGATTAGTATATACACATTCTTTGAGTAAACTAGAACACTATTCGAAATCATTTTAAAGAGTATTCCTTTAAAATGTGTAAATTTGAATTGAAGACAAATTCGAATATGCCATAAATTGGCTCGGAAGATCGCACGTGATAATCCTGTACCACACATTTCATCCAGTGGAAAAATATCGTTGAAATACACTTCCAGAAAGTTCCTAACTTTGTCCCCTAAACGTGGTTGGTTTAAGGGTACTCCCATAACAAGCACTTGTCCGTGGTTGAGCCGTGCAGCATTCTAAATCTCGTCTCCGAGGGCTACAGTTAGGAACACCCGGAGTGTGAGAAGGTGCGTAAAAGTACCGCCTTTGAGAAAATCATTTTCTAGTGATATCTGCTTATTGCTTCTGGTAAATGTATGATGACAGATGATAGCCAAAACCTGATCACCTCCACCACGTGAAGCGTCTTCCGCTTTAAATCCCAAAAAGCGAAACAATAAGTAACCCCTTTATTGGCGGAAGTACTTACAGTGGCTGAAAGTCTCTGTCTTTCTTAGTTTGCTGTCCAAAAACTGTGCATATCCACAGAAGAAGATCTTTAACGACATCAAATTATCTAGACCGGAAACTATTTTGATATGTTGCGCGTCAAGTTTCAGAGCTCCTAGTGTCAAAATGGAAACGCATGCTTATAATTACCAACTTGATACATCTTTCCCAAAATGAAAGGCATAGGGAAGTTGTGTCAGGTCAGACGAGCCCCTGAGTTTAGATGACTTAGACAGCCAGAACCCTGCAATTAAAAGACATGTTGTGGTTTCTCCGAAATTTTACGAGGCCTCAACTGGCTTGACAACTAATAGTAATCGGCACATCTATATACCGACACAGCTGAACACTATTCACATAAGGCTCGTGTGGTTCCGACGCCTGGTGAGTGGGTAGCTGACTGGCCCCAGAGCTGACGAGAGCTGCAAAAAGGCCGAAGAAGATTAAACATCCACCCTCCCCCGCCTCCCTGGACGCGCAGCCTTCGCCAGCCAGCATAAACAAAGCGTCTGGAAATGCTGACGTTGACTAATTGAGCGCGCAGGCCGCAGAGCACCCCGAGGAGGGTGGAGAAGGCGTACATGTGAGATGCCAATGCGTGCGCGTGCCGGGGTGCGCGTCTAAACACCTGGGTCACATGACAAGGCCCACTCCCCATCAAAATTACATTATGGCCATGCGCCACATAAGTCCGGCAGGTTCGCTAGACTTCAAAGCTCACGGCCGCGACGATTCACACAATAGAACGTCAGCGACTGAATTTCGAACCGGAGTGCTGAGGCTCCGGATGGCATATCAGTGTATCAACGGATAATTGTTCGTACTGAGGCTGACTTCAGTATCCAGATCGGTCTAGACCATCCGAATCGCTGTCCAGTTGGGGGCTGGGAGCTAGGAGGAGCGGCTAAGTGGTGAGATGCAGCCTTTGATGTGAGAGCATGCTGGCTACCACATGTGAAGCCCGCAAAAATGATTAAGTGTACTGCAGGTAGCCTACTCCCGGCACGTAGGTTACTCACTGTCTGAATGCTTACTCGTCTTGTCACTGAGACAGTGTAGAACAGACTGAGGTGAGTATTTGTCGGCTATAAAGGAGGTACCCAAGGACGCACCCATAGTACTCCACTCAAAAACAGTGTTGGAAGAGTTGGAATGTAATGAGTGGTGCTGTTCTTTTCACCGAAATTATAAACAAATTGGCAGAATAATAACAGACATGGATTGAAGGGCAATCCACCTAGGTAGCCAGTAGGGAAGCTCAAAGTATTCACCTGTCGCAAAGCGGAGATGCATCTGAAGGTTTGTTAATTTCACAGGCAGTGCTCAGTTTCAGGGTAGGGATACTTTTTATGGCAGTCTACACAGTAGAAGGGAGCAGGAAACGTCCCAACATGCCCCAACAAGTTACCTGTTGGCTCCGTACAGGCTAGACACGTGGGCCAACTCCTCTCCGGCCCCTTTATTTCACGCTGAGGACTTTGGAGCAGGAATTGGGGTTTGCGTGCAGCAAGGGTTTGGCGAAAGTGCAACTGGCCGCTGACACGCCCCCTCCCCTGCCCTCTACAGCGAATTCCATCCGTAATCGCTGTGCCAACAACTGCACTCTGAACTTGGGCTGTTTGGCTGCTTCCTTCTCCCCCGCCCGCCCCTCATCCGCCACCCCAGGACTTGCAAAACCACCCTTGACAGCGGGAAAGGGCAAGAAGGTTGACTTCCTTGCATCCAGATAGCAAAGCGTTAAAGCTGTGTAATGCAATTTTCCATCGTAGACTACCTTGAGTAAGCTTCATCCGGAGAGAGGGGCAAACAGGGGATACAGCTTAACAATTTGTTCCTGGACCTACGACAGATCCCTGACTTTTCTATCACGCGCAAATGTAATCACGTCTGCTAGAGCATTCACAGCTACAGGTTTATACACTGTCTAAGTTTTCCATTCAAAAACAGCAAGTAACCTCTCACCCTATGTCTGCATTCAGAATGGAAGGAACTGTATACAGTTCACAAATTAGCTTCTGCAACTTCTGTGCAAGAGAAGAAAATCTAGCAAACTCCGCATACTGGCCAAGAAGTACCTAGCTCAACAAAACCACAAAGTTACTTTTCAAACTGTAATAACGGAGACGAATTTGCACACTGGACAACTTCATATTTTTTAACTTGGTCCAACATGTAACTAATGGATGAGGCTTTGTTGCCGAGTTCCCATAGATTTCTCGTGAAAACCACAGTTTCCGTGCGCTTAAAGGAAGTTCAACGTCATCGCGTGGACAGATGGGTGTGGTCCAACGGTCACTCTGGCGTAAACATTGTGGACACACAACGAAGGACAATGTGGCGACAGCAACCACGGAAACTGAGAAAAAAATGTGAAATCCTAGAGCGTCTCATTTACAAACGAAGCCAGTGCCAACTTGCGAGGGTTGTCATCTACAGGTGCACGAGGTTTTTTAGAATATGAAAATTTACCCGGAAATCTGTTAACCCCAAATTTTACTGCTTCTCATAGAAATTAACGGGGTTCTCATGTTCGAGGTCGACGTGACTTTTATTAAGTTACTTTAAAAATTTCCTGACGCTCGGCAGAAGTGAAAGCTACAAATAAACCTCGAAATAGGGTTACCTGCAGGGCCGAGTTCCAAGGCATTCTCCACCTGCGTGGTTGACTAACGGAAAATCAATTTTCATACGTAATTCCGAAAAAGGTCGTATTCTTTCTGCTCCTTCAGTCAAATCTTGCACTCCGCCAAACACTAGCTCCGTGGAAGGAGGTTACTCTGCCTTTGAAGGGTTAATAACTCTGCCATAAAACTGCATTTTGACCTTAATCTAAATCCTAGCCCTACCTTAAACCTAAATCCACAGGTGCCACGAACCCAACCCTTATCCGTTAACGCAATCCTTACTCTGACGTCAACTTTCACCTGGACTCTAAACTGAGCCCGAACACTCACCTTAACTCCAAACATAATTTTTTCCTGAAGTTGGCGTAGTAACATATATCACCGGCTCTTCCTATTCCCGTGTCATGCTTAGTCGGTCATATAAGTCATCCTTACCCAAGTTTAATCCATGCGGGGTTGGAATGAGTGAAACAACGGGACCGCATGTTTTGTAAGATTTCATATATTCATCCAGCGCCCTCTGGGTTCTGATTCTGTATCACTTTAATTTGGTGACCTCATAGCGGGTGACGAGTGGCAAGTTAACTAGAATTCAATCATGTTGGCGAGATAAGAGATTCGTACCACGCGGAGGGCCAACGCGGTATTGACCGTCGGCTACATCAGCAGGTCCTGTCGCTTATTTGTCAGTCACTTGTGACCTCCCATTTAATCCCTGACATCGCACTTCAAGGAGGGAGACCATGAGAGTGATGGCGGATTGCTCAAATTTAGGAATATGCGCCCACGTTTGCAAGGAAAATGTAGCAGTTAACGTCCCAAAAGGCGCAGTACCAAAGGACACACTGTTATGTTTTTCATCCGTGCGTACGAGATAAATGTTTCTATGCACAGTGCAAACGCCAGTTGTTTTATTTGCCAGAATATATTCTCTAACGCTCCTGGCATTGGCGTGCTTCTGGACCTTCTTTGACTGAGAGTTGTGTAAAAGTTGAATTTTATTTGTAAAAAATGCCTATTTGCGGATTTTGGCCCGTTATTGAATACATTTAATGCATTTTTGGGACATCTTTATTATACCGGATTTAATGACTTTGATTTTTAAGCGGTAAATCACAAAAGGAAACGCACTGACGGAGAAAAATGATTAAACAATTACAAAAAATCGAATAGTTGTACCGAGGCAGCATATCAAATGTGACTGTCACTGTCATTAAGTTCAGTGTTCATCGCACGGACCTTACTCTTGACGGTCAGTTATCCGTTCACTATTCTAAGTGACTGACCGAAGATGAATTTTCCAAGTTCACCCAGGTCCCAGGTTCCGTCATTAATGATTGTTCCATTCCTTGTAGTCGTCAAAAAAGTTTAATCGACCGATACACACATTCAGCTAAACCAAAATCTTTAAACAGTGTTTTAAAAAGAGCTAGTTGAGGTCTCAAGAGTAGATACCCAGATGTGGGACTTTGTGCGATTTTTTATATTTTTCTTGTAGATCAATGACTGCAAACTTTGTATCGCTGCAGTGTGACTCAAACCCAGTACAGTGCTTTATGGGATCAAGACAAATTCCTTTTTCTCTAACTCTCTTAAGACAATAATTGAGTTCAAGCAGGCGCCGAAATTAATTATAAACGCTGCTCACTAATTAGTTCGTACTCTGTTTTACCGTGTTTTATCTGTGCAGGAGTATAAACACTGAGCACATAAAAGCCAGCATACTTGCGCATGCCGAATGACTTATAGCTGTGTTGCATACCCAGTAGGATTACAACCGCACGTAGATTGCATGTTTTTCTCGAAATCATGAGTTGAATGTACATTTAGTTGTTGGTGAGATTGGCTAAACATCGTAGTTTTCATTCAGTAGCGCTGTTGAAAGCTACGGATGCATTTGGAGGTATTTCAGCATTTTTATTGGCACTGCACTTGAGAAGGACATGCTAAGTGCTTGAAGCCCTTCGAGTAAGCAAGCACATTCCATCGGAGAGCCAAACAAGTCAGGCTCAGTTGTTGACAAGAACATCCTGCGGTAATGCATTTCTGGGCAATTTCAAGTAGGTAATCACCCACTTGGAGCTGCGAAACTGAACTCCATGAAGACTATAAGAAGTCTGCTGCTGAAAGTTTAAGACCTGTTGTTTAGAGTTCCCTGACACAATCACAACCGTGCTTAAAGAAGGTGTTAACTTTGGGAATAATTTGAAGGACATTAACAGTCTCGTACTTCATTTAGGAAAGTTAACTGAACATGGGCTTTGTTAGCCCGCAGTTGCTGAATTAAAGATATAAATTAAAGCATTAGAATGTTGACAGAAAGAGCAGAATGGAAAATAACATTCGTACTGAACCATTCAGAAATTATTATCAAAGCAAAAAACGTCATCTATTCTGATCTAGCTTTTGTTCAACGTAAAACAGATTGATGCTCAAGTTCAAATTCAATTCGAACCCAAACCCCTATTGGCCCGCGGCTGATAATATAATAATAATAATAATAATTCATGTGAACCACAGCCGCCTTTTCTCCCAAGGACATGCAATCAAAAGTTGGCAATCGCAAATTCTAAGGATACCTGGGGGCAAATAAATCTCTCTAGTGCCTGAAAGTTTAGCAGACATTGCTTTAAACGTAGAAGGTAATACACCAAAAACCACTTTGAGTGTTCAACCTTATTTTAAAAAATCATTAAAAATAATCATCTAGTGTGTAAGTGCTGTAGCGACTGGAACCAAACCATATTTGTAAGCTGTCAACATTCCCCAAGTGTTAAAATTCTGTTAATTCTGGTTAGCTAAGAACTCTCGCGTTTCTTCTCCGTTCACCAAACCCAAATTTTAGGTAACTTTTCTGGTAGGAAGCAGTCAGGATTACCACTTTCCTTCTTACGCAGGAAAAAAATGTTTCCAGTATAGGCAACTTTGCAGATTTCCCCTCAACCGTCCACAAGATTCAGCTGACATTCGTTTTCTTTCGATGGAAATGACAAACGTGGTGTCAATTTTCTTACTCGCTGTTGCTGCTAACTTGACCCCCAGGGGGAACACTTCTATTAGTGGATTCGTTAAAAATTAAAAATGTTCACCTTTTTCAGAAGACATCCTCAACAAAATGCAATATATTAAATCTCGCGAAGGAGAGTATCGTCAAATACCATTGCAGGCAACTTTCGCCATGAGGACATACGAATAGACCACTAACAAATAAGGCGGAAAAATGGAAAACTGGATTGAAAATGATGACAGGAATTGTCGTAGAAATTTCCTTCATTTGGTAGTTGAAGATGATGCTGATTTAAGCAAATTCGCCTGTGACAACTCTAGCTCAAGTCGCGTAACTGTAATCACGTCTGTTAGAGCGTTCACAGCTACAGGTTTATACATTGTCGAAGTATTCCATTCAAAAACAGCAAGTAACCTCTCATCCTATATCTGCATTCAGGGTGGAAGGAACTGTATACAGTTGACAAATTAGCTTCTGCAACTTCTGTGCAAGAGAAGAAAATCTAGCAAACTCCGCATACTGGCCAAGAAGTACCTGGCTTAACAAAACCACAAAGTTACTTTTCAACCTGTAATAACGGAGATAAATTTGCAAACTGGACAACTTCATATTTTTTAACTTGGTCCAACATATAACTAATGGATGATGCTGTGTGGCCGAGTTCCCATAGATTTCTCGTGAAAACCACAGTTTCCGTGCGCTTAAAGGGAGTTAAACGTCATCGCGTTGACAGATGGGTGTGGTCCAACAGTCACTCTGGCGTAAACATTGTGGACACACATCGAAGGACAATGTGGCGACAGCAACCACGGAAACTGAGAAAAATGTGAAATCCTAGAGCGTCTCATTTACAAACGAAGCCAGTGCCAACTTGCGAGGGTTGTCATCTACAGGTGCACGAGGTTTTTTAGAATATGAAAATTTACCCGGAAGTCTGTTAACCCCAAATTTTACTGCTTCGCATAGAAATTAACGGGGTTCTCATGTTCGAGGTCGACGTGACTTTTTATTAAGTTACTTTAAAAATTTCCTGACGCTCGGCAGAAGTGAAAGCTACAAATAAACCTCGAAATAGGGTTACCTGCAGGGCCGAGTTCCAAGGCATTCTCCACCTGTGTGGTTGACGAACGCAAAATCAATTTTCATACGCAATTCCAAAAAAAGGTCGTATTCGTTCTCCTCCTTCGGTCAAATCTTGGACTCCGCCGAACACTAGCTCCGTGGAAGGAGGTTAATCTGCCTTTGAATGATTGTTTATTAACTTGCTATCGCTTTATATCCTCAGATATTTGTTTTATGCAGCCTAGTCATCTTTCGATCATATAATTCGTGTTTCAGCCACTTCGCCTAAAGAACCTGAATGTCAGTCAGAGCATCAGCTCCCCTTCCTTGATGCACTCGTCAGGCATAGTCCCAAAGCCGAAATAGAAACGAAGAAGAGGAAGAAAACAGCGCAGATTCTCAGCTTCTTTATTTTTACAGTGACCATATGGTGACTCATAAACTAAGCAGTGTGCGAACACTGTTTAAACGTATCTATATTTATTGCAGCAACCGGGCAGAAAACGCACCTGAGGCCCATTAAGGTCGCGACCAGTTTATGCGGAACAGCTATCCGTAGGCGTTCATAAGCCGATGCCTACGTGTTCGCCCCCGGAAGATGCAAACGGCAGAAGCCCCTATGGTATGGCATGCGCAACCATACAGCATGAACGTGTCAGAAGCAACCGAGGGCATTACTGCAGGACTATGTGTCGGAATTGCGCACCGGCCCAAAGCTACAATGCGCAGGAGGGTCATGGAAATCAAGGACAGATAAAATCCTAATGAGCAGTCGGGTGTAGTGTATCGAATCCCGTTGCAAAACTGTTAGTGCAAATTCACAGGATAGATTTGAGATATGCTTGAATCGCGCATACACGAGCATTATGCAGCTGTGAGACTGGGTGGCAACTTATCACAATCGGCTGCTCAAACCTGTGAAACGGGCCACAAGTTTGAATTTGCGGGCGCGAAGATTATTATCCACGCCAGAAGCAAGACGAGCCGAGAATTGACTGAGCCCGAGCCTTCTATGAGATCTCGATCGATCGATTTATCGATCTGGTGCCAGCCTACAGGGTCCTGCAAAGCATCTCCGGGCTGGCGTCACTGGTGTCTGATTGATCCCTGGTCCCTATAACTGTTGTTTGTAATTTTTTGACACGTTTATCTTTGATGATGTACCTCCGCAAATATTTTAAAGCTCAGCCGCGTAAAGCCATGATTCCTGTAAGGAAACAACCTACTTCCTCTTTACTTCGAGTGTATCTAGCATGAAAATAGGCATTCATTGTGTTGTTCTTCAAAATCAATTTTAAAAGATAGCCTTGATACACCGCCAATATGAGATAAAAAAGGCCCCATTCAAAATACAGGAAAATTTGAATAGTGAAATTTCTTCTAAGGCGATAAGTCACTTTGGCTATTTGTTGGCTCGAAGCTAAAAAGGCTCTCGCACCAGATAAGCTTGAATAATAAGGGGAGCAGTTCAGGGTGCCGTAGAGGGCGTTTGAATATGCAGCCATAACAAATGCCACACGGAGGTTGTGAGGAACGCCTAGGCGCAGATTAACGCCAAGTGGGCCGCCTACCTGCGAATTCGCCTCCAGTCTTCCTCATTCTGTGTTAACACCGGGCAACGGTGAGTGGGTAGTAGACAGCGCGGAGAATACTACGCAAGTCAACTAGCAGTCACCATCGCTGCGCCCTCCCCGTTTTTGGTCCCATGGTGGACCTATTCGGAATAGACGATCGAAATTTGTCCATGATTCGTAGGTGCACAGAAAGAAGTACGAGACTGATAAAAGCCAAAATACGATTCCCAGGAAGTATTTCAAAGGAAGTAGACAAGATCGATAGGACAAGAAGTCGATTCGCCTGACGTTTTGGCTTCCTGTACGAATCCATCTTCAGAAGCAGTAGCGAGTAATTAGGACATAGGGAGTTGCAGTATCTATAGGATGCAGTCGGTAGGCTTCTGCGTACCTACGACAATTAACGGCTCCTCCTTCATCGAAGCTGATTCCCCTCTGGTGCGCCAATGACTCGGTGGTTGACACACGGGTGTTGAAGGTTGGCGTAATGGTTATAAATACTGCAAATCCCTCTTGAAGAATTACCCGCATCTGATACTGCCTCTGAAGCTGGGTTCAAGTAGAAATCCAAAACGTCCTGTGGAGAAACTTTTTGTCCCAGTGATAACGTCTACTTCTTCTAAAGTACGAAAGCATTAGCAAATACCTATTTTCAATTTTATTCTAACCAACAAAGTACATTAATTCAGTATTGAATGAGGTTGGTAGGTCTCAAATATAATTATGGCATAGGCGTTTTGGACGTAGCGCAACCACATGTTTGCGCAGTTTTTAGATTGATTCTTACTTCTCAGGACTGCAAACAAGGTTGCAATCGCTCAGTCAACGGAATTTCCCGAAACGATAGGTATCAGTGAGTGCTGAGCTTTGAGTATTAATTCCACGAAGCCTGTAACCCTCAAAAGTGTTCATATGCAGTCCTGATGAAGCGCATAGGCTGAGCGCCGCAATGATAAATAGCCACCTTTTGAAGTAAACCGTTTTAATATTTCATAAATTAAAACCTCTACTTTTGGCTTTTCGACGAAAATATTTTGCGGAGCACGTATCTTTACAAGCTGGACTGCATGCCTGATAGATAAGGTCCGATATTCATATAAATGCCTATATACTTCGGCGCAAAGCACCTCTAATAAAGAATTGTAAAGCAGAATGTATGGATTAGACCTTATCGGCGCTGTGAAATCTCAGTGGTCATTCCAGTTTAGGCTAACGTACCTGATTTTTCCTCAAAAAGGAACGTACAGCATTTTTTGATGAACTCGCACGGTTTCCTACTGACAACGCATACTACTCGGAATTTAAAGTCAATGTTACGTTAAAATAAACATAATACATAATTATGACTAATTGAGCATTTTGTTAAATCTCAACTTTATTGTCAATTCCCTTAAAAGACCCTGACCGTGAAACCCTTCCATCACTTCTCCCGTGGTCTGCCGGTAAAGAGTGCTTAGATCCATATCCGTATCAAAATATATCGAAGACTCGTCCTAACCAAAAAAACGGTAAAATAAATAAATCGTAAGTGTTTTATAAAAATCAGGTTGAATAGCATGTGTTATGAATTGGTGTTCTACCTATTACTTGGCGGTTACAATAAGTAGGCCCAAATGGGTCTAAGAGGACGAAATAAATGGCACCTAAATATTGAGGCATTCCACAGACAAAATGAGCCCACTGAGGTGGAGACAGTTCTTTAAAACCCACGACCTGTAGTTTGCCTACTTAGGTCACGCTTGGTAACCAACCGTAACTTCGGATAGAAGTGTGGAGTTGGAAAACTAAAAGCAAAAGTTTGAAATCGGTAACGCCGTGCTTGGCAGTGACTGTTACAATGTAGCGATACTTGTTCACTGCCAATGACCACTGGAATGTTGCCATTGGGAACTAGGCCAAATTTCTGTGAACGAAAGAGTAATAAATTTGATGATTCAGCTTTGATAATAATCCAGTAAGACGCTAATACGTTAGATTAACTGTCTTTTCGATTCTGGTTTGAAATCCTACTTTTCCACTTTTCTTTACATGCAAACATAACTTCACACTGTGCACTAATCGCGTGGACCGAAACCTTCAATTCGCTAAAGAATACGGTTGTTGGGTTTTATCAGTCACACGGATTCAAAAGGCCAGATGCTGTTTTAACAGTTGGAATAACTAGTGGTCAGTAGTTTTTCGATTTGTTTTAAAGTCTTAAACTTAAAACCAGTCCAATTTTTACCACCTTGCTTTCTTGCCTATTTTGGAGCACTACCGCATTAAAAAACCGAGCGTAGGCATATTTTTTAGGTAACTTAAGGCCACGAGAATTGTAGCTTTTGACTCATTTCAGCTTTCCGTGGAAATCTGAAGTCTTCTGGCGAAACACCAATACATAGTTTGCCTCTCAAAAAATTACGTTGAATTTTTTTGTACTTCATGAATGCATAGAAAGATAAACAGAATTGCCTCAGAAGGCCTGCGTTCTTAGGGGCTAGTATTCAACGGAAAAAGTATTGACTAGTTTCAATCCTTATGCCAACCATGACTCATTTCGACTGTATCCGACAGAAAAACCAGCTCATGGCTCTACAGGAGAGTTTTTGATTGTTTAACTCTCTATAATTAAGAAAATCATATTGCAATCCAAAGTCACTTAAAATCGGCAGTGGGATTCGACCGGTTAAGTACGGCGACAAAACTGGAAATGCACAATTTAGTGTTCCCTAACCTTCTGGATACTCATTTAATTGTCTAACTCCATTTACTTGAAATTAACTTTTCTTGAATGTCTTCAAATGTCTGGAGTATCGTCTTGTCAGAAATATTCCAAAAGGGTTGGCATTTTCATACAAACCACCTGCAATTACAGATTGGCTGTAAAAAAGATATTGCGGATGGGGCATTTCAAAAGAAAGGACAAGAACGATGAAATTATTTAGCGAACAGAAGCATTATACTTTTGTCCAAAACTCCGTTTAATTTATAATTTAACTGTGAATTCAGATAGAAGTGAAAATCTCTGAACTCAACCACACGTCGTAAAAGTGACCAAAATGATCCCGCGCGATCCACGCATTTTCGAGAAAGGACCAGATAAATGACCTTGAAACAGAGTGGCCAATGTGCTTTCGCGACCCACTATGTAAACCATTTTTACCATTAAGCCCGTATTATGCGAGATATTGCGTTTAACTGCGAGTAGCGTATATATTCATATTCTACCTAGGCTTGGGGTTGGATTCTTATAAAGTACAAAACCAAAAGAGTCACGATTGCCCAAGATTGTATTATTTTAAGCCCTTCGAAAAGTTTTCAGCACGTGTGTCTGCACTTGAAGTACCTAAAGGCTGGATCTCAACAGAACACCTGCAGAAGAAACAGGAAACTTAATTTATATCGCGTCCGGGTGATGTTTCTCCTCACCAGTTGCTGCGTTTGATCTCGCATCCACCCGCTGAACAACGTCCGGAAGGAGCTAATAACCAAATGTTGAATTGGAATTCTTCTCATCTACTGAAGAGCAGTACTGACTGCTTAATACAGAGGTGTAACTTTTATCGGAGCGGGATGCAGGCAGCGAATTTCAAGACAATTGCAGTAGCTCAGTGCATGAGCAGGTAGAATTAACTTTTTAGCTGATTCCACTGAGCTTCCTGTAGCGACTCTGGCTTTTTTCACCATCTAACTTACAGGATTATGAGGAAGAGGAGGAGATATCACCCCTACTCCCAGCGTTAATCTAACAAGGCCATGCGAGGACATGCGCGTTTAAAAAATCCTTAAACCGAAATTATGAGAAACTTTACCGGTTGTGTATAAAGTTGAATGAGTGTGCCATTTCAGAAATTTAAGTCAGTTATGCGCTCAGTACTGGTAATTACCAGGCCAGTAGGAGGTCAAAAATAGAAGCGAGTTCCATGGCTGAAAGTAACTTACGAATTGCTGATTGTTCCCTTGCTCAGAAATCTGATTGGTACCTTGGGGTAACGCACTCCGTATAAAGCATTCTAGCGTAAACTTGAAAGTTTGCATGAATATTTGGGCCGAAGACTAACATACACAGCGGGACAACCACGTATTATTCAATAAAATACCTCTAGGCAGCCGTTAGTATGCATTGGGGTTATATTATACACTATAGTGGCAACATACCCACCAACTGAAAGCCAAGACACGAGTTTCATCGATAATCTGCCGCTAGGTGACACAGCTGGGAAGGGGTGGGCTCAGCACTGGGCTTCCCAGTGTTCCATGTGTACATTTTGATAGATACTCCAGGTTTAAAATTGACTATTTTTGACAGGTAACATAAACATTCTAGTGGCTGCCTGCTGGCTAATTTAAACCAGTCAAAATATTAATAAAAACTTTAGTCTGTGCCTATTAACCGTAGTTTCAGACTGATACGCACCAAGTTACCCAACAATTTCTGAGGAAATTAAAAATCAGCAATTTGAAAACTGGAGTATTGATCAGGAAGCAAACATGGAATACTGGGAGACAAATTAATGAGCCGAAAACCGTGCACTGATAACATACTGGTGAAACTCATGTTTGGGCTTTAATCTACCATCTATGTTGTCAATATGGCAGATCCCGTGACCCGTATACAACTTGAGAATTCGTACATATTCAGGACGACGCTGTTTCAACTCCCGTTTTTGACCCTGACAACAACCACCAAGTCATAACTGCCCATTCCAGACTCCTTTTCTCAACGTGTATTTCTTCAGAGTGTATGTTTTACTGGAATGCAAGCGTTGAGTTACCATTAAATTTTTTGAGCCATTGAACTATGCACATTCTAAATTAGAGAAGACCACTAATCGGTATGCTCTCACGCAGTGCTCTGCTAGCAGAAAAGTGAATATTATGCGATCCCTATTAAATCCGTTGTTATACTTGTATTTTTAAGTAAAAACTTAATCGAATGAATCTGTTGACCAAATGTCCATAATTTGCGAAAATATTTTCCAGATTTCACAGAAGCATGCACATTCTATATCAAAGCAGGTGGATTAAATTTAAAAATAAATTCAAATAAAACCCCTTCATCGTGGACAAGTGCTGATTGGCACATACCACAATCTCGATAACTTAAAAGAAGGAACTGCACATTAGGCGAAAGACCGAAGTGGAGGGGCAGCGTTTTGTATTTAAAATTTAATGTAGTGAAGAATGTTTCTACATGACATACCACTGTAGTGGGTCAGCATCTAGAGTCCGCCCGACCAACCGATATCTTTTTGGACATAATTTCAAATTACAACCACTAACATTTTAAAATTTTACCCTATATTATTCCTTGTATAACCCGTGTTTTCTTGAGAAAATTTCTTTAAAAATATAGCTTCTCAAGAATAAAAACTCAGAACAATTATATTAACCAATTTAAACTTGAAAAATATTTAAGTTCGTCCGCAGTGTCTGATAAAATGTGCGTATGTGGTAAAATGAAACATATGGAATCTACTGCGCAAACGAAACGTGGTTCCAGCAATCAAAATATAAAATATTTTCATGCGCAACGAAGCATCTAATTGCGCTATGAAACACAACTGAAGACCCCCATGCTGTTCAAAAATCTGCCACGATTTTGCTATCGGTCAGGTAAAAATTTTGAAATAAATGGATTTTCCAAAACCGACGCCATGAGCTGGTAGCAGGAGGACTGTTGGAACTGAATGACATAGGTTGATATGGAAGTCAATGAGAACACCGAACTTTCTTAAAATAAAACATTTGACGCATACACTTACATGAGAGTGCAAAGCGATTCTATGAGAGCACAACGTTTTGTATTCCGCGCGTGCAATCACCGAGTCCTTAATTTCCACTAGATGAAACAATGGGACGATTGTTACTATGGCAGATGAAAAATGGATAGAACTCTCTCGTGTGTTCCGAAGTCCTTTCTGACGCGTTAAAAATAGGAATCAATGAGAGTGTATTACTAGGTTTTAACAAAAAGTGCTGCAAACGGATACTAATCCGTTGGTTGTTCGGGGTAGAGCCAATAGCGTATGCACATAGGCGTCGCCGTTAGCTGATTGGCCAGTAAGCGAGGATGGCCCAGCCAATCGAGTCACTGACAAGCTCATCATCGTACTATTTCCATAGACAGACATATTCAAAAAAATTTAATTGTCTTCTGATCACTTGACCAATACACTTTCTGAGGCTTGATGAGTGTCTTAGTGAGTTTTGTCAAAAGTTGGTGAGTCGGTGAGATTTCTCGAAAACGCACACATGCTGGCATGGACTTTAGTAGTTAGTATCTGTTACTTTTTTAATGTTAAGAAAAAAACCGAAGCCTTTTAAACATCAAAGAAATCAAAGGTATTTTTAACAAGAGGAAAGCACTCATTCCTGCACGGATCTGAGATGCATGGGATAAAGGTCAATCGGCATGCATTTCTACAAACTTTAAATTATATTCTGAATTCAATTTTTTGCAGTAATTTGTGAAAATATGACAAGTTAGCAATTTGATCTTCTTATGTGTTTTTATATTCATGAATTTACCATAGGCACTCCATAAATGTCCTCCGCTTTAGTTTTCTACTGTTATGTAGATAATCGACAAATACTCTCAGATAACCTATTTAAATTTTTAATTTATTGACTATCCCAGCTAGCATTTCGGTTGAGAAAGAAGAAGGGTTGTGATTCATACTTTGAAATAAGTTTAAAAATAAAACGCCCTGGCATCGTAGTCCGCCGATGTCCACAGTATGCTCCTGACCATGGTGGTGCAGGGACGATGACTTGCGCGTGGATAAGTTTTAAGTGATAGTAGCCGTGCGCTGCAGCTACCGCATTCTCTCCTCCTTGCCCACATGAGCCCAGCGTCATGACAGAGTCAAGAAGACCGGAGGCGTTAGGAGACGCTGGTGGCTGACGCGGCCAGAGCCACCACTGGGTGTGCCACCACACCTGGCTCGGATCCCATGGAGTGGGAGTGATATAAAGGTCACATTAAGAAGGAACCATTGCAGCCTGACTCTCAGTCCACCAGTCAGCCACTCCACACAAAACTCACATTGGGCTGACCACGCACTCCGAGTTATCCCGTCAGTTGGCAACCTTCCAGGCTACGGTTTTTAGCGTACCATGATAGTTTCAAGCGCGTCAGATAGTTTTTAGTGAGGAAAATATGCTGAGCTCTCAACTTCACTCTCTTCCCCACCACACAATCAGACCACCATCCGAGCAGATCAGTTTTTCTGATGTGGAAGTAGGCGCAGCTGCTGGTGACCTCGTCTTCGCGTACTTTTATACATGACCTGGTCCCCCAAACACAAGCACTAAGATTTCCTACAACAGGGGGTTGAACGGCCCACATCTCACATGTTTGAGATAGCAAGAGGTTACGTTAATAAAGATCCATCGCAGCCTGACTGTCAGACCACCAGGCAGCCATTACACACAACACGCATTGGACTCACTGCGAGGTCTGGCTGTAATTCTAAGTTCCCTACCTTCCAACCTACGGCAATTATCACCCCATGATCTTCTCAAGCTCTGATCACACATGCAGCAGAGGAGCCACTTGGAGAAGGAGCCGAGGATCAATGAGATATCCAAACTGAGAGCATGTTTTTTTGTGGAGTTTCGTGTGATTATGTGAGGTGCAGAGTCTGATGGGGAGAGATGTAGTGCTGTGGTATAGCCGGCGGTGTTCTAACGCAGGTTGTCACAATGAGGCATGTGGCCTAATCGGCCCCTGCCGTGTGTGAATGTGCGTGAACATTACGGACATTTGAGTCAGGGGCAGCCGGTGTATGTTAGTGCTCCTGGCACTGGTTCACCGGTTTCTGTTTGATGGATTTGTAAGTGACCGAACAGGTCAATTCGTGATGTGCATGTACGGTGACAATGGGAAAAACATAGGTCGGCAGGTGCTGAGACTGTAGGGGCCCTGCTGCAGGTACTGGTAGTCGAGCTTATGGGAGGAATATTTGAAGTGATGATGGGTGCAAAAGATGTGTTGGCATCGTGGTAAATTCCGCATACGTGAATGCGCATGTGACCGAGCAGGCTCATTCGATGAGTGAGTGCGTCTGGGCATTGGAGGCGGCGGTCTCTGCTGTGTGTTGGGGGTCCAGGCACTAGATTGTCAGTCTCTGTGCGATGGATTTGCAAGTGACCAGCAGTCCGATGTGCGATGGCATGACGACAGGTTAGTAACGAGTACCCATCGTTGTTATTGGGGGCGGTGGTCATGTTGGAGGTAGCGGGTGGCAGGCAGTCGGAGGTGGCTACTGAGGGGGTGGGAGTGGGGCAAGTGGTTTTCGTCGCCATTATCAGCGCAGGGGGTGGAGGAGGGAAGATGGTGTCGGTGATCGTGGGCGGCAGGCATCGATGAAGGTATTATCAGTGGTTGGGGTGGTCGTCGTCGCGTGGTCTGATGCAGGGGTTGCAGAGGTTGCTGCTATGGGCTTGTAGTTGCATTGTTCAACCAAGCAAACTTGTGCGTGGAATGTGCGTCGTCAGGACTAAGGACTTGTACATTTTCAGTTTGATGTTCAGGTGAATACCGTGGCGATTCCCCATGGAGACCTTTGGAGATTCGTTGGACAAACTCGTCGTCGATTCTCGTGTTGCGTGACATCGGGCTTCCCAGATAATCAAAGGTTTCCACATTCTTGATTTTCAGCGCCATTGACATTAATTCGGGAAGCATAGTATTCCACGCTAGGTGGCGGCTGGTGCATGACCACCGTTTTGGCTGTACTGATTTTTAAACTAAAAATTGGCACAGTCTGCTGCGAAGAGGTCAATGCTTTTTGCCTGTACTCCTCTATCACGGTGCTAAGGGCGCATTAGTCCACGACGAGCAAGTCATGGACTGTAGTCGTAGACACGCGCGTTGTGGCCTCCATAAGCCGACTCTTGAGAAGGTGTCCATCCAATCTGTAGGCAATGCGGATCCCAGGGCGCTCATCAAGGTAGGCATCAATCAACAAAACAGAGAACATGAGACTGAAGAGGGTGAGGCCAGTAAGCAACCCTGCTTCACTCCGTTGGTCACTGCGAGGACTTCGAGGGCAGTGGACTTGATGACATTTTGAAGTTGACACCATCGTGCCTCCACGGTAGCATTAGCATCTGGAGCACGAAGGTCCTCCAGTTTCTCGGTTATTTGGTTGCTGAAATCAAAACAGTAAGCAGGCAAATAAAAAAAGTATATAACTTACCTGGTGGCCTCTTACCTTGGGGCCTTCGTCGGGTTGAAGTCAGAGGCTCATCTTGGAGAGGACGAGGTGGTTATCGCGGGTTGCCATGGTTACCAGCACATCCTGTCGATCTCGCCTCCAGATGAGAACATAGTCCAGCAGATGCCAGCGCCGCGACCGAGGGTGCATCCACGTGGCCTTTCTCCCGCGTCGGAAGGTAGAAGAAGCTGTTGGTCAGCCAGACACGGTTTTCTGCACAGGTTCGCAGAAGAAGGAGGCCGTTATTGTTACAGCTACCGAGACCGTGGGGACCCAGCACTCCCAGCCAAGCAGAGTGGCCTCTCCCGACGTGGGCGTTGAAGTCACCAAGGATAATTAACATGTCCACCTTCCGCACAGTCGTCAGCAGGGCATGCAGGTCCTCTTAGAATTTTTCCTTCACCGCATCAAAGCTCGTCATTGGCGGAGCGTAGGCACTGATGATGGTGGCGAACTGGTCTCCCCAAAGAGTCAGATGGAGACTCATCAGTTGACCATTGACACACTGCGGCCGACAGGGCAGACGTCCCACGATATCGTTCCTGATGGCAAAGGCGACACGAGCGTCGTGTCACTCTGCCTTTGGTCAGCCACTCCAGAAGAAGGTGTAGCCGGCATCCATCTACTTCAGCTGACCTTGTTGAGAGAATCGGGTGTTGCTGAGAGCAGCAATGTCCACCTTGTAGCGCACCAGTTATCGAGCAACAAGCGTTTTTCCTCCGTTCCGGCCGGTTGCTCCTCGGATTTTCTAAAAGGAAACGAACAATCCAGGCTGCTAATTTGAGCCGACTCACCCAAGTAGCCTGAAGGGTATGGCGAGGTGGATGGGGACGGGGGGATTGCTGTTTGTTTGAGTTTTACGACCGCGTATTTTGCGATCTGCGAGCCGCGGCCGGCTGCAGAAGACGTGATAACCAGAATTTTTAAGGGCACCTTTTCTAACCCCTTCCTCCGCGAGGAGGCAAGCAGTGCTGTCCCTAAATAAGGCTGCTCAGACATCCCAGATGGCTGCCGAACTCCACGATTGGTCACGGTTTTGTTTGAGTGGGAGAACGACCCGAGTTAGTCTGGGCCGCCTACGGGGTTGCTGTCGCCCCAACCGCAGGACTTTTTAAGAGGGGGGAGGTGAGAAGTTCGGGAGTCAGACATACCGGGTGTGGAGGCCCACACGGCACCGGAGACCCTCACCTGCTTTAGCCCGGCGGTAGTGACAGTTGCCCGGGGTGTGGCCACTGGGAAGAGCCCAGCTACAAGGGGTCACAGGTGAGAGTTGGCTACCAGTTAGAGGCGGCCACAAGAGCATTCACCAGCTCTACGAGAAAAATGGAGCTACCAAACACTATCTATGTGGTGCTACCCGTAACTAGTACCGAATTGACCCCACCATGTCATATAACGATGCACAAAACACGCACCATTGGTTTTTTAAATGTCCGCGTTTTTGAATTCAGATAAAAACGTTATGTTTTTGAACTTAAGGCGTATTCCTCTAATCGGCTCTGCCAATAGAACAAATTGCATTGGATTTTACAACAAGCATATGACTCTCTATCGTATTGCATAGCCGTAGTTGGCAACAAGTTTTTTTACGCATTGTGTGGTGGACAGTAACTCGTAGCAAAAATTGCGAGTGCAATAAAAAAGGTCAATTGGTTGACTTTGTCCGAGAATTGGAAAATCTCTACACTACACTCAGGGGTAACTGCGATCGTAGTTTCAGCCCCTAAGAAGCTAGTAATTGTCTCAGTGGATTATACGCTCTTGGCAGGAGTAGTTGCATATTCTGTCTGTCACCAGAAAGTCATTTTCAAGTAGACCCTGTCATCCATGAATTTAAAAAGCATGACTTTGCGCATGCTTGTGTGCATGTGAAATTACATAAACAAGTCTAGGTAGGCCATTCCTTCTATCCACTTTGGCAACTTCCCATCGGTAGTCCTGTCAAACGAAAGTGAATTACAGTCATCACTTGTAGCCCACTGTCTTCCCAGTTCTCCCTTCAGCTCTCATGGAGACTAGAATAAAATAAATAAAATGACTCCAGTTTGAACTAAAACTTATCTTTGAGCATATTTTCAAGTAGATCAATAGGCAACGAAACCGAAAACTCGTCTGGCACGATAAGGTGGACGTGATGTTAACGTCTCCCATTCTCGGTTTCAATTTTTTTGATGACATAATATTTAATAATAATAATAATATTTAATAATAATAATAAGTCGGCGGTGAAAGCAGGGAAGTAAGAGAAAAACAATTGAGGAAAACTGTGTGGCCTAGAAGCTCAGGTGGTTAAAACGTTACTGAATGTCCTCCCTTTATGTCTTAAGTTCAAATCTCACGGAGGCCGCCAATTTTTTACACAGTTGGGTAACGTAAATTTGTATAATCTGCCAAAATGCCGTTTTAAGTAAGTGCATTTGACAATCATCTTGTTGATACTAGCTTGTTTGCCTAGCAAATCCTGCTTGGACAGTCAGTTTTCTGTATAAAAACAGGTGGATTCCATTGGTTGCATAAAGTATGACTGGTAATTTGATTCATGTGTGAGTTAATGCACGGCTCTCGGCGAGGAAGATCTCATAGCACAGGTGGTTTGCGGGTTGAATGTAATGAAAGCATTTCCCCTTACTGTCGTGGAGTTTGCATCCCACAGGCAGTGCCGAGTTCTCTCACAATTACGTCAAATGGATTATTTAAACCCTGCTAACAGCCCTCTCAAACCGCATCAGCAGAGCCTTCATCCCACTGAATTGGTTGAGCCTCACTTCCAACGCAAAGTGTTGTTAGGAAAATCCGCAAAGGTATGAGTTCCAGGATTAAACTCAGATAGCTGTAAATTGCTCACTGGAACAGGCTTGCATGGTCGCTGACGTTTCGGAAGGCTTGGCCGGCTATCCATTTTCAATGTGCCTACTGCTAATATCGATCAGTGTTTTGAATGACAGGCTAAACGTATCGGTCTTAGACTGACCATACTTTTGACACTCAAGGAGAAATCACCATAGGCCGAGGAACCTCCAAAGCCGAATGACTTACGCTAGAGGCATGGTATTCAGATGCCAACCATATTAACAGCCATTTAGATGATCCAACTACCTGTAAACTCCTGTGTCATTATATGCGTAAAGACCCGGGCTAGGTGGTGACGCCGGAAATAAGACAGCCACAACGAACCCGCGACGGCCCCGCGTGGAACGCATTGGAAGAGGAAGCAGGCTTAGAAGCACTCTCGACCGATGTGGAATTGCCAAACACCAGCGGCCGTAAAGTTGCACAAACATGCAAGCAACGGCCGAGGTGGTGAACAAGAGAAAAAATTAATCAAAGGCCGACCAGTTCAGTCTGTCATGCAAAACACTTATCGATATTTGCAGCATACACTTTGAAAATTGAAAGCCGACGAAGCTTTCTAAAATGTCAGTGACAGTGCAATCATATTCCAGTGAGCAATTTACGCGTGTCTGAATTGTTAAGAAAAGGTATGCAGCAGTGCAAATATTCATTTCTGTGAAAAATATTAACAACTTACTTGAAAAAAGGTCAAGTGCAGTTTCGTCGAGTTTTGCCACCTCATGAGCCCTTCCATAGGGGGTTACATCCGTAAGTGAATCCCATATATTTTTCCGAGTGCATTTTAGTCTCTATGTCATATTTTGATATCATGCTTCATACGTGTTTCTGACAATTGTATCCAAAGTATGTATTCCAAGTTCGCGCATTAATTGCTTAGGCTAGTAAAAAGTTTAATGTTTCCCGTATGGGAGCAGAAATCCATGAGGTCGAGGAAGATTTGCAACTTTGTCAGATACTTCGTCCTTCCCGCACTATCAATGCGTTTCTGGTTTCTCTTATTTAAATGCTCTGCAGTGAACATGAAGACATCTATATAAGTCAATTCTTATTGAGCTGGAACAACCGATAGTCAAAATAATGTGCTGCCTCATACTGCTGAACTAATTTGTTAGATCATGGAGCAACGTGTGGCTAGTGAGTCGTATTTTCTTTGGTCATCTTAGTTGACTGCGTGACGTTTGCGTTTGATGACTGAAGCGAAGCTGTCGATTTCCGCCTCAAGAAATGATTTATGGTGTTGCTGCTGCATTATGCTCTCAAACGCCTCTTGGTGAAAGTCGCAGCCATGCGAGGCTCTGCATTCTCCAGCATCTAGTATCACGATAAATTAGTGACATGTTTTTGTGAGCATTCGTTTAAACTGTTGGAGTAATTTTGCTCACCTTCTGAAGAAGCCGAGGCCACTTTCTTGTGCTAAAACCAACAAAGCAGTGACGTTTCTCATGGTAGACTTGGGGCCAACGAATTGCAGGAAATCTAGGTTCTTTTGTTCATAGTAGATACACCACGTTCTAGGATTCAAAGGAGTTGTTAAGCTGTGACATTTTTTGAGTAAGATTTTTCATTTATCGTGACATTTGGCTTCTTATCGTTTTCAGTAACCGCTAAAAATCACATGCTTTTCGTGGGAAGTACCGTTTTCATAACTTCAATGAAACTTTAACTGCCCATGTAACAAGCACTACATTCTCTTTTCGTTCTGTTAGAAGCCGCACTGGTTTTCTCAATGGTAGAATGTTAAAGAGCTCTTCAATTCGTACCAGAGACCTCTTCACCCAGCTCTGTTATCCCTGGTATGCATTAGCTTCCCGGGAGCTCAGTGTTCCTGTTGGACCGCTGGTTGGGTTACGAGTAGCTGACTCATCAACCAAAGTGTGGTTGGGCATTTCCAAGCCATTTTAATAACTGATTTTCTGTTTCTTTTATCCCTGTGTGGGAGTCATTTCGATATTCCATAAAATGTGTGGCTGAATTTAATGACATAACAGGCCCCCCTCACCCGTTGCCGATTACGTAGTTAGTTGATTTTCGTGACGTCAGTTGGACATATCCTTGGCACCTTTGGGTGTATCGAAGAAAGCAAATGGCATTTGCAAGGAAACCGTTATCTTGCAAACAGGTCGGTAGCAGGGTAGCTGGGTGTTGTTAGACACTCCGAAATTGTGGCGTCCAACTCCTTCGAGAGATACTGTGTAGCAGATCCCAGGACAGACTTTGTTTGAGAGCGTCAAGGACGAGAGAAAAAAAAATTGTCGGGAAGGTGAAATGAGCTCTGTGCGTGTGTAATCATGCAATTTTTTATGCTGCACTCTTGTTGAATAAACAATTCTACCTTTGTTTATATATTCTATATACCGTACTATTTGATGTGTACTGCTGACCATGCAAGATAACCCTATAGAGTCAGAACCTTTTGAAGTACTAGACGGATTGCAGAACGGAGATATGCCGATGGGATGAATATTTTAGCTTCTTTACTCCCAAGCCAAGGGTCCTAGGATTTTACAGCTTTGCCTAGGCCGGTCGGTTATGTTGGCATTTTGAGAATGCCACGTTGAAAAACCTTTCAACTTACCACCTGTCAGGGTTTTGGAACGTTGTCTTTACTACTGGTAGCGAACAGCTTTCTGAAAAAGCCCCGTTTTTTCCTTTTAGTAGTGTGACTAGTGTCAAAATGAGTACCAATCCCACATCCACACCATACCCTACCTGTCTTTGGAGGACAGCCCCAAAAACCAAGCATCCCAATTTAAACTCATTTTGTTCCTCCGACAGAGGCCACCTGTGATAAGCCCCGATTGAGCTCGCGTATGCCAACCGCCACCCCATGCCATCAGAGACAGTGACTCACTCACGTTAGTAATTCTAGCGTCTTCCCTGAAAACGTAATTATTCGAAAATTATGTTCATTATTGTTCGAAGGTGAACTCCCCGTCGCAGACTGCCTTTTATCTTAGCCTTAAAATGAATTGTGCTTCTTTCCTCTTATACAAGACGCAGAATCATGAACATTGCAATACGCACCCTCCCTTTAGAGTAGGTGGTAAAAAAATGCTTAATCCTTGGGTGTACCTTCGTAAAATAAGCTCCCAAACGCTAGAGCCTGCATTTCGGACTTGATAAAAAACACTTTAGGCAGCTGTAGACCTAAAAAAAAGACTTTCACACAACCAAGGGGATAAAACATTTGAACTGGGAAGTACCTGCGCTTTTTTAAGCCATAGTGTTTGTTGCAATTTGAGCGTATTCCACATCACTATATTCAATGAAACCTAATTATAATCTTTCGCTGGTAACGGCGAAATTCAAAATTTGCGCCTTTGCGTTAAAATTAAATGCAGTTTATAACAAAATTATAAGGTTTCCCAAAGAAAACTGGTGAGTGCATCTTAAGGAAACTGCGATAAATTTTTACATGGGCCCAATACGAAACCCGTTTAAACGACCGTAAAATTAGCATATTGAAAATTCAACACAGTATCGTTCTTCCATAAAAAGAGAAGGACGATTTTCTCTTCGAATTTCAATTAAGACATTTTTAAAGCATTTAAACATACTTAGAGTGACTACATTTATCGCTGAGCTATTCTTTCCCAACTGCTGACTTACCGAGTGGACGAGGACAATGCCATTTTCCATTGGACTTAACGTGTTTACTAGTTTTTTTCTGAACCATATATTAGCAATTCTTGAAGGTTCCTACTCTTTGCAGGGACGTCATATAAATAAGTAATCGGAAGCGTTCTCAGCCTTCCAATTAAGGTAACAAAAGGAGATTTTTGTGCAAATTAGACTGAAAATCAAACGCTCGGAAAGGTTTTCCCATCACTGGACGCTGCGAAGAAAATGAACCAGTAGTGCTTATTATTTACCTACTCATTAGGGCTAAATGGGTTTAGCAGTCGAGTGCCCATCTGACTCATTTCAGTTGCTCTGCGGTCTCCGAAATTCAGCCCCTCATCTAAAATTGTCTATGTGGTAGGCAAGGTCTTAGAACAAAATATTATCTCCCACGGCCGACCGACGTACTGACTTGGAAATAAAGAAAACTAACAAGTTAATGCTTTTCATGAAAGTGATTGAATTTGCATTACCATTAAAAATATTTAACTTGTTTTGTCCTTGCTTATTTTATTTTTCAATTTTCACTCGGGAGTTTCCAAAATAAACCCCACAACCTCAAGAATTTTCATTCCAACCTTAAATTCTCCATGGTGCATTGTACCTGAAGGGGTTAGTGCATTTTAAATAAATTTTGAGTTTTGCACCAAATGCATTTCCCTGTTAACGTATTGCGCAATCTGTAGGAAATCGGGTAAGCAAATTTCTGCAGAGCGTTGTATGATTGAGATAATGCTTGTAAGGTCTGGCATAGCCCAAACAAACGACTTTCCATATGGAAGCGTCGCTAGTCGTGCCTGGTATCTTAGCAAAAGAACGGATCGTTTCTCAAATGTTGTCAGTTTTAATTTGGGGTGGTATATCCGAAGTTTTGGCAAACTGTTTTGAGCTATGTTTTCGAGGTGTTTGCGTCACCACTTGCAGTGCTGACAGTAAAACGAAAGGCTGCGGCCACCCCATTACCCCTAGAACAAGCACCGTTTATGATCTGATACGCATGTACATGTCAACTGCGAGTTTTATACCTTGATTAATGATTAAATTAAATAAACTCCACCACATAATAAGATCTTCTGCAAACAGCAAACGCCGGCGCCTATAGAGTGACGAAGACCACTGCTAGAAGAAAAACTGGTGATGGTGGAAAGCGTTCTGCTGGCAGCAAAGGGGTCGTAACTCACTTTTGAAGGGACCGACGAAAATAGTAGGCAGAAAATAAAATTACCAAGGTGATATCACGCCCGTTAACCACCGAGGTACCAGAGGACAAGCAGTTCCACTAAACGTCCCAGTGTAGACACTTCCGACATCGAGTAGTTTGTCCATCTTTCAAAATGAAATGATTTAGATCCGAAAGCTTAGGTGCAAGGCAATAAATTTAAATCACCATGCAGTGAAATCCGAAAATATTGCAGTCAACTTAGGGTGCTAACTATAGAAATAACTTTATTTAGCTGTCTGCAAAAAGCATGCTCAATAAAAATGATCTAATAATTGGTTTGAATGTTTTGTGGTTGAATTTTGATGCCCTCATACATTTATATATACCTTCTAATGTGCATGCACAAAATTATTATTTTGTATGATAATTCATAAGCAAATTTCTCGATCTTTCAATTTGCTTTTCGAAAAAAGCCGACAAGGCGATACTAACCAAATTAAAAAACATTAGATTTTTAAGACCATGAAAAGGTCCTTCATAAAGCATTGTTTCTGTCCATTAATTCATACTGCCTATAACGTACGAATCACGGCCCACCCATAATTACAGAATGTAATGAGCCCTATATAACGCTTCCTTAGAAGCAAGAGCAATAGAAAATTTTCTTTAAACTGAAAGTATACAGCCCGGAGGTTGGCAACCTTAGGCGTAATCGCAGTTATAGGTTGAGATAAAAAATATTCGGGAAGTAAAAATGTTTCTAAAACGTTAACCTGCCCTTCCTTCGAAAATACCTAAGTTGTTGAATTTCGAATGAACTGTGGTTTCGTCTTAAGACTCCAAAGTTACCTCTGCAAGACGTTGTGTGTATAAATGTGAATTTGACATGAAATCAAAAAGAGACTATCATTTTATCCGATTGAATTACTATATATGTCAGGATTTGTAGCCGGGTTTGCCTAAAGCACTTTCTCCAATGTTATTATTTTGCATAAAATAATCGTTCATTTTTTGACCTGGGCCATTTTCGTTTGATACGTGCAGAAACATGTTCATAGGATAATGATTTTGGCTGTTGGTTGGAATAAAATACAATAAGGACTGCGTGCGGAGAGGTTGGTTTTTGTCAAAAACATAAGATGGAAGTAACTATCAATGTCTCATTGCTATATATTTAGAGCGACAAACAGGAGCATTGTCGTTTAACTTTATAGTTAACATTTGCAATCCGTGGATGTCTTTGAAACCGATAAATGCCTTGCCATGGATCGTGCCTGCTGTCGCCAACCTGACTGGCCAATCTCCGAAAATGATGGCCCTCCAAACTATCAACAATCGACTATTTTTGAGGGTGGCCTTTGGAGCAGTATGCTCTCATTGGTAGGCCTTTTCCATCAGTGAACATCTGGGTTATCACTGCGGGCTTATATAAAAATAAGACTTCATTCTAGAACGAGGACCTGCAGGCAATATGATTAATTAGAAAAATAAATATTCTACTTAAAACGCCTTGAGCATGGTCATTGTGGGGAGGATTTTAAATTTCTGTATCAGTTCCTTATTATTCTTGTAGAGGAATTCGGCAGGTTTTCCCTGTGAATGCTCTCAATGATCTTTGTAGTAAATGCTTTTACAATTTCAAGTTCCACGTTTGTGCTTGATCAAAGAAAAAGTCTTGTCTGGTGTTGTGTGCTGAGCTTTTGAACTCGTATACTATTTCTTCTTCAAAGACAGCGGAAGAAACAAATAGGATACACTTACACAGTTTTCAACCAATGGATAGTCCCTGACACAAGCCTAGAGGTGACTGCGCAGGGATCTGTGCGCCGGCACCAAATACATACATCGATTGATTCAGTCCCCATCCGTGGACCGTGCATCGATCAATTCTTGGCGTGTCTTGTTTCCGGCGTGGGTGACTGTTTTGTCGTTTGCGAAGCTGAACTCATGACCTGTTTCATATGTGTCCACAGCAACTTACGATAATTCGACGCCCCTTTACACCCTCAAATTATGTTCATGTATGCACGATCCCAAAATGCGTTCAGTTGGATCTGTTTAGGCGTGGGATGCTCTCTCTGAGAGTGGATTCCTGCAGGAGGTTATAAGCTCAGTATAATAAGCAAACGTTTCCCGCGTTCAAACATACGTTTTTGCTCGTACATTTAAGTTTATGGCTTGGTTTATTCATTCTTTTTAATCGTGGATCCTATGGGCAGGCTTATTTATTAATAGGCACAATTCTATCATTATTGATAAAGGGGATCCCTATCAAATCATGCAGCAATCATTTTGCTGCGCATTTCTGTATGCGTTTGTAGCCGACTGCAAACATAAACTGTCTGAGTTACGCCTTCCCAGATAAAAGTCAGCCTTTCGATGATTTTAAAATATACGTACGTATATATGGCACGTTAAGGGTGCCACAGATAATACACAAACAGCTGTTTCACAGTCATTGCCCGTCATCAGTATGCCATATGCCATATGCAGTGATGTATAAACTAAAGTCAAGTAAACGCGTCATCCTCACATTTCTGGCCAGAAACGTGCTCGACTTTGTTTCCGAGCATGAACTCAAGTGAGGATCCGAAACATGCAGCTAATAAAGATCTTGCTATGTTTCCTTCTTCGTGACTGCTTCCTGAAACTCACCTCTTCGTTTCTATCAGCAAAGTGTACGACTCTAATGAGGACGTCGGTCTGCATTTTCCTTCACAGCATAATATGCGCTAAACAATGCTCCGCATGAACTCTCACTTTACACATTCCTATATCAATAAACATATATATAATAAACAATGTCATACAAAAGGCGAACGCAGGCGGCCGTGTTATTTCCGGAGTGAAGTTCCGGAGTTGAGAAAACGAGCAGATATTTAATGAGCTGACACGCTCCATCTGGGTAGATGACGGACTTCCTATTTGCCTGATTCAATCAACAACGCTTGGAAAAGGAGTGAAGTACTTTTTTCGACTGCGTCGCAGACGATGATTTATAATGGATTAGATGCCTTCGGTTAAACTGCAATTGAAAACCAAATTCAGGCTTATTAAATCTTTGTTATGTTGAGCTCTCGTTAGTAAATAAGATTACCATCTCAGGACTTGTTGCCGACTTGTGGCTTCACATTTCATTATGCAGATGTTTTCTACCTAACATTTCGGTTGTATGGTTGACTGCGGAGCTATTGATGTGTTTTTCAGAGAGCCGAGAGAAAAAATAACTCTGACTGCTAAACTTTAACGTAATTTTAACACTCGTGCATTGAACATCAAGATGAAAACAAGTGCAAGGTTTGTTCTTTTCAGTGTTTGACACAGTCCCAGGGGCACATGATAATGATGATGATAATGTTAATGATCGTGATGGTGACGATGTTGATGGTGTTTAATAATGTTGAAATGACAATTGTGGTTATTGATGTCCTTTTTGCAATCATCAATAATAACTCAGGAAATAAGCAGGGAAACAAGAGATTAAAAGCGTATGGTTTTAGCCAATACCCCGTAGGAGGTCAATGACTGTGGACGCTGAAGAAGAGTTTTTTGGTTACTTCCTATTGACTGGTTGCCATAACACTGCAGTTAGGTGAGCACATTTTACGACGTAAATTGATATGCGGTTCTTGAATGTGATTTCGCTTGCAGGTTTTCAACAGGGTACTTGGTAAGACCCTGCATCAGCACTTAGGGAATACAGACAGCCTACTCTCCTATAGGGACAAATCCGATCATGGAGCATGCATGTTTGTCAATAGAGCTTGCTTTACATATAACCTTACAAGTTAGTGGTGGTTTTTGATACCACTGGATTTTTAAGATGAACAGCTCTCTGGTTACTATGTGCTGGGTACTTGGTTTCAGGATGGTGTTCACAATACACTCGCTTTATCGACTCTTCCATCCACAGCGCGGTCTTTTGAATCAGGGAATTTTCGGATGGAAAACCGTTGAGTGAGAATAAAACTCGGTCTTCTAAGTCTGCGGGCCTGCTATCCGTATGTATTGGCAAAACCCACCTCAATACGCACCTCTAACTGCACAATAATTTGGGTGAACACTCAATATATTTTAATATGGAGAAATTGCCGAGTTACTATGCAAAGGACACCACACATTGAAAATAGATTTTGCATTAAGGTAACCGTGGATGTAACGTAGGATCACACAACATGAGGGCCCCCATACGAACTTATTAGTTTCTGTGATAAAAATAATCAGCACTATGAACGACTGGGCATCTGAAACAGTAGATAGTTTACTAACGAGATGAAAAGGGTAGCATTTGGAAATAGCAAATTACGCTGTCTTCAAATTTCACTATTTAAGCTCCACAATATCACTGGACAAAAAACATTCCGTTTGGGTTACCTCTGTGAAAAATAACAAAACTATATTGACTTTCTGTTACTTGTGTAAATCGTCTCTATCGTAATTGATTACCTACAACTTAGTTCACAAACACTCGTTGAAAATTTAAATGGGATGTAGAATCAATTAAACTTTCGACGGTATTAGTATGCTTAAGTCTTTTTCTACTAAAAGGTATACCTGGAGTGGCAATGTTTTACAAATAAAAACTTTAAGGGACTTACAAATCTATTTTAAGTAACCCTTAAAACATTTTAAATGATTTAATGTAATTTATACATTCCTACTTCGAGAAAAATATAGCAGTTTATCGAGTTAGAATTCAATTGTCCATGTCAAATTAAATTCTAAAAATATTAATTTGTAATTAATTTTGAATGCATTACTTAGCTGTTTTAAGCATTTCCATGGAAATTCAATCAGATTCCTTGTATACAGTTCGTGCTGCAGACAAGGTCAATTTTAGACGTACGCCCGAAGCGGCCTTGCGTGTTCATTTAGTGCTATTTATGAATATGTACCTTTGTGTATAAAGAGATACTTCCATTTGGTAGGAAGAAACACATTTATATGGTGTTCAAATGGACGAAATATAAATAGAAACGATCATCATATACTAATCGTGCTAATCGCTGTTGGAACTTAAAAACAAAACAGGACTTTCTAAGACATAAACAGGCTCCTCATCCATGTAGAAAATTTAAAAAAATCAATACCACAGACCAAAATGTTCTCATCCTTGTCCTGAAGTTCAGATAAAGAAAAAATGTGAGCAACAAATAAACAACGAACCTCTTCAAACAAACACTTTTAAATGTGAGTTTTCCAATTTTTATACGTAGTTGCCGGAGTATTTTGAACACATTGAAGTTCCATTGTATGCCAGCCTGCAATTTACCCTTAAATAAGTCAATTTAAATAGGGTAAATGAATTAAACAGTTCTTTCGCTTCTTGCCTGTTTTCGGTGCAAAAAGCAACCTAAAAACACGCAAACTTCTATGCAGCATCAACCATCATGTGGGCACAAACGACGGATCTGCTCAAATATATTCAGCCTATGCAGAATCAAGTGGAGAAAAGGAATGGTTTCCGATTGTTTTCAAAACAGAATATCAGAATAAACGCTGCAAAGTATAAAAATCTACTAAAATTGTCTTTTGTAACAAGAGAAACGGCACCAGGGTCTGGTTAGATGTGAAAAGGTTTTGTAGTCACATAAATGAATTTCATCTCTAATAAGTTTTGAGATTCATCTTTAGGTCAAAGTAATCTTAAGCATGATAAAAATATTCGTGCGTATATTCCTATAATTTAAGACATCGATTTGAACAAGACACAGGGATATGCTTACTGGAAAACCTATAAACAGCATGTAAGACAAAATAGTGTTACAGAGGTTTGAGGTATTTACCGTGTTCATGCATGGAGCCGAACCTTTAAATGCTGAAGGCGTAGCAGGACAAGCCCTGAGGCTTTCGAGTCTCCAAACTCTCATGAAAGCTCAGTAGCTTGGCATGCCGACCTTTCACTCACTTTTGGAGTTCTGCGTGGTAATACATCAGTGAGTGCCCATAGAGTTTTCAAGCATCAAATACTGGTTTTCATCGTCGGGGATGGACTGTGAGATAGGTTCTGAACCACAAAAAAACTAAAAATGGTATTCCGATGTTTCAGCAGTTTGTGGCGCCTTCGCTGTGAAAAACGTATTGTTCGTAATTTTTCATATGCATTTAGCTGGCAAACTAAGGATGGCTAGCTGAACCTACGCTCAATTTGAGCTCTCTTGGATCAAATGTCACATAATTATTTTGCAAACTTTTTTTGGCATTCGCGGACGTTTAAGTGAGGCCTGCGTGTTTTCATCCGCAGCAAAATTACTGATGATTTAAAAGAACCTTTAATTTTGTCAACTGGACGGATCATACGCAGTTGCCCAGGTAACAAATATTCCCCATTATTTTGGAAAATTTGATATCCGCCTATTAAGGTTTCGGTTTTGGTATATTTGTGTCTTTTGCATTATATCCATACTAGAATTTCCATGCATTATTAATTGATCAACTTTAACCATAGTTTACGTTATAAGAATCGGGTATGCAGTAATACTTCAAATAAGTTGGAACTTTCAGACGGTTGGGAATAACATGGAGAAAAAAAATTAATTTGTGTATAATTCAAAAGCTGACCAATAGTCGTTATAGTAATAATTAACCTTGACTGACTTAATCAATCTAGAGGGATACACACACGGAAGCCGGTTATTATTCGAATGCAATTAATGTGACTTTATCACGAGAAATTGTGTTTAGAAAAATGGTAAGTCTCATGCATATTCATTCTTCCGTCATATACTAATACAGATCAATTTACACCTACTCCCTATGCGCTGTGTAAGACTACCTAAAACCACAGGAATCCTTTATTTGGCTCTCTGTTGTATAGGAATGGCATGCATCCTGAGATATGAAGAGTAGTGGTAAGATAAGGATTGTTTCTAAGGTCAGCGTAATAACTAGTTTTACGAATAAGGTTGGATTTGAGTTCGAATTGGCGTCAGATCACGGGATTATGAAATATTTTGGAATATGAGGCCACTGGCACCTGCATTGTGTGCAGAGTTCCTGTCCCCCTCTGCTGTCGGGAGAGAGCATACAAATGACCAACACAAATAAACTCTTATCCGATCCTAACAACTTGGCATTTCTACTCACTTTCCATTCTTATGCGGGATTGTTATACATCTGTTTTCGCAATATGTGCTTCAAGGCAGGGCATTATATAATTCCTAACAGCGATATGTTTATTCAAGTGACAATCCTGATATTAAAGTGACATGTCGATTGCTTATGAAATACCGTGCGACCTGAACAGAAAAAGAAGACTGCCTACCCCTATTTGTTGTCGGTTTGCTGGGAACAAAAAAATGATTTTCGCATTTAAAGTAGTGCTCAACAATTGATGTTTTTAATGCTCGCTCATGGACGCATAACTGCTCAGCATTCCTGCACTTAGCGGCTACTGACAATAAAACTGCCACGCTTTAAAGATGGCCATTGCAGTTACGCCGGTTGCACCTTTAATGAGTGAGAGAGAGTAACCAACGTAGTGATGTACGATTGACTAAACAAACCTCGTAAGTTATCGTTTCTGAAACCTGTCCACCCTGCCACGCGTTTGGCATATGTTCAGCATAAACAAATTGCACTGTCCAACAAGGCGACTGCGTAAGTACAGCAGTGACATGACCCAACACAGATTTAATATTTTTTGGAAAAATGCGTTTTTGTGAAATCCTGAATAAATTTCTAGAAATCAAAGAAAATGCTCATTTTAATATTTATATTGGCATTATACTGGTTGCATTATGTGAAATTTTGAGTCTTTTAAAAAAGAGTTGAATTATTTTCACGTAGAATCCATGCATTTTTCTATTTCCGAAGGCTGAAGTATGAATACTGGCACACGAAAACCCTGATAAGGAATAGACAAGATCGCTGGGACAAGAACTTTATTCGGCAGTTGTTTCGGATTCAGGCCCTAATCCACCCTCGGAGACAGCATCAAAAACGGGTAATTCGCACCCTGTTAGTTGAAGTATCAATTTGATAAAATCGCTACGTGATTGCATACCTATGACAACTAATGCCTTTTCACTTCATCGTGGTCAGTTGCCTTTTTGCGTGATAACTGCCAGATGGCTGGCGTGCAGGTTAGTTCCTTCTGAAATTTCATCACCCTGGTTGGATGCTGGCGTGGTGATGGCTCAGCAACTGGCTCATCGGCATTGGCGTTGCAAAATATGCTTCCCTGCACGCTCCATAATTTGTAAGTTGTTCGTCCAAACTAAGTCTCAACACATAATATGATTTGGGAGGTAATTACACTTGGTAAAAGACTGTGTTGGGGAATTTTAATTGTGTAAAAGCATGGCCACTAAATCACAATTATAATTGTGTTATTACCTAAGAATAAATGACGCAAATGACGCAATTTGTGTGCAGCTTAATTGTGGGAAGCATACTTACGGAATCGGGTGGCGGGAGGGGCTTATTATGCTGCGTACTGGGGTTCTATTTAAGGTCCTCCCAGGTTCGAATTCCGAAGCATCTAGATATGACTGGTTGATGACTGGGAATAGGCCACAATTCGCACAATCACCTTCATATCTACAGTAGGAGAGATATTACATACGAAATATCAAAATATATGAAAGATTGCTAATCACTCGCAAAGTTTTATCAGTGAATGTACGAAAGTTTTGGAATAATAATGAAAAAAATTTTAAGCGGATATAAAATATTTAATATAACTGATTATCTAGAAAAGAGAAAAAGTCAAATAAGTTAAAAATTACTTTAAGCGAAATAACTTACTTTTGAAATAAACAGAATAACTGCTGATACAAAAAAAATAGAGAACATAAATCAGCGCAAATAGAATAACGTCCGGAACTAGTCCCTTAGTGAAGTTAGCAGCCACATATCTTTGAAGAATACGTGCAATGTCCAATATGGCCATCAAATAAAACGTCCGGAAATTCGGGATGGAGTCAAACAGTGTTTCAGAAGTATAGGCTGCAATTTTTTCCTTGTTAAATTTTGTAAGTTGCGGTTAACCAAGTCAAGGAGTTTCATTTGATTTCACGGGTAAGTACGTCACAGGATTTACAGTGTTCATGGCGTCACATATTTTCAGTTAGATAAGTGAGTAATAAAATCAAAATGAATTATCTGGTAAAATTGTTATCAACAATTGTGTAGTTATTAATAAAAATTTCCTTCCAGCAAATTTGTTTTTTATTTCGGAGTACGGTGAGCTTCAAATTGTTATTGACAGTACGCTAAATACTTTAGGATCTTCAGTCTTTTCAAATCGATTATTAGCAAACGCACATAATATATTTTTGAAAACATTTAACGAATTAGTGAGTCCTTGGAAACTCTTTCCAACGTAGATGGTCATTGGGGTCAAATTTGTAGGATCACCCAAAAAGAAGATTGATCATGCAGGAAAATGAACGTCCACAGCAAAATGTGACACTAAATATAACCTGAATTAGAAAAAGGCAATTTTTTAAATCAATTTTTTCTCTAAAAGGAGCGTTAATTCCACGGAGGCATGTCTACGTACTTTAAGTATTTGTACAAGATAAGGCCATGATAAAACTGTGAAAATGATAGTTTTAATTATGCAAAGGAAGAAAATATCTTTTCTTTCTTTATATATGAACCAATTTTGCTATGCATTTTCTTTTACGCTCCGTTCTTTGATTGTAACTTAGAGCAGATGCCTTATTTATACTTACGTGATAAGTGAAACTTTTCTTCAAATTACCATTTCTAAATTATGCCTTAGCCCAAACTAGATAATAAAACGGCATTCTTTCAAATGCGTCAAAGTTATCGTATTCATTGTTGGAAAACATACCAGCAGACAGAAATAAGAGCATTCTCCAAGGCAAACATGTCGAAAGATTTCAACAGAGGATTGAGTGTAGGCATTTTACTGCGTTTTTTGGCAGCAACTAACATTAAGTTGCTTAATAGAAATTTGGAAAACCAGGAAAATATGTGAGTTCCTAACAATAACCTGCTTTCTTGCACTTGGTTGCATCTGATTTATGTGAATGAAAAATCGAGTTTCGTGTGTAAAAAGTTCCTTTATACATCAAAGGGTGTAGAATATTTTATTCTTAGAAAACTACCCACGGATGCGCCTCCTTTACCGCCGAAATACAACTTACGAAAGAGGTCATCTGAAATGTCAAAAAATATTGACATTTAAAGGGTAACTATCGAGATGGAATCTCATGAAATTTGCATTAGTGCCCATTGGAGTAAGGAAATATACCCTCTTGGATCGGCAGAGACTGTCGTTTTGTACAATAGTGTAAGCTCGCCAAGCCACACTTGTCGTATTTAACTCGCGTTCAGACGGTTGAAAACGTAGCACCCTTACCTGCCACTAAATTGCGTTTTTTTCCCTTGCTCTCGGTTTTCAGACACTGAACTTATAAAATTGGAATAATTAGTAAATAAAGTTCACAAATGCAGTCAGTATCCAATGTCATAAACGTTTACCAAAAAAATTTCGAGTTGGGTTTTCAATTATGATAGATTACGCATGGAGGCTTGCAAACTTCGTTAAAGTACAAGACAAAATCTAATAAGTACTGAAACGTGACGATTCGGGAATTTGAATGCACATCTTTTCGCTTAAAAACATCCTCTATGTGCCATGAATTTATTGTCTAATTTTTTTAAATGTCCTTATAAATCCAAATAAATGACATAAAAATAATGTTTACAGATATCCTTTTATGCACTTTTTTATGAAAAAAATCGTTTGGAATAATGATTACCGTTGGTTTTTAAATAAGTAGATATATATGAATTTTGAGACTACGTTATGTATTCAAATAGCTTCGTATTATTGTCTATATAGTTGCACCTCAAATAGTATACAACAGAATTTCACTGCAAAGGTTTATGAAAAGTTAAAAGCATCGCCTAACTGGCAAAGCGGAATGTATGATTTTCTTTAAACATACAAACTTACAGAGTATAAACTGCTTATCCTAGACACAAACCCTGAGTGCTCTTAAAATGGTCTAGAAATGAAAACGTATTAAAGGTATTAATGTAAACGTTTTGGTATCATATTTTTTTAAAAATAAATGATGTACTACTGCATCAACACAGAAATAATTTGTTTGCTCACGTTCTCTATGCAATGTCTTGACGTTAAAAGAACGTGGAAAATTGATAGCCAACATGTGTGCAACGGAAGATATCCTATTTTACCCATGGCAGCTTTCACATATGGCTGAGAATACGTGCATAAGTAAGCTAGAATTATGGTGTCTGATTATTTTCGGATTTTGTTGCAAGGTAATTAATATTCTAAAGCTCATTCAAATGAAAAGCGCATGCCCAACATTTGATCAAAATTTATTGAGATCGGTCGCCGAGTGTAATTATAATATAAACTGTACCAAAAACATAACAACAGTCAATGTAATCAGTCAGAACCTTGTGCGGTTAAGATACATCTTAAACCAAAACCTTTTTTGTTTTGTGGTTACTGGATGCGACTGTCATGGAATTTTAAAACAATATGCGCACCAAGTGGGGTCATTGCCATGAAGAGTTTTACATGAAACCAGAAGCAATTGCTTCGTTGAGTAGGAAGGTTTCTGTAGTTCAACTAGCAGTTTGTTATGTCACCAAGTCTGTGTCCTAAAATTGGAAAACTTGACTGAATGATCTTGCGTCGTGTTTATTTTTGTTCATGGCTTCCGTTCTTAAATACAGAATCGGCAAACATTTGGAAGTTAATGAATGACAGTCCTATTGGTCTCGAATTTCAAACAGTCCAGTGAATTTTATTTGAATTATAACCAGAGCAATAACAAATTAAAGTGTTATCGCTGGTTGCAAATGAGTGAATGACCTTGTATTATTTCCAGGCTAATAACTCTTTGAACCATAAATCAGTCATCTTGAAAATATTTTTATTTGACCAAGTAGCTTATATAAGCTTTCACAAATGCAAAAAACGTTGAATTGTCTTTCATTGAAGCTACAGTCGAGTGACGTAGTTAACAATCCAATCTACTCTTAGATGAAAATGTTGGATGCAAAGCGTAGAGGTTTTATTTAAGAAGAAAACAGGACACATTTTACAAAAGCAGCTTAGTGTTTGCGATGAGATTAAACTGTACAAGTGACATAAATCCAGGGACATAAATATTAGTTTTATATCAGTGGCCATTATAAAGCACTTATTTTTTACCTCATTTGCATAGAGTGCGCTCACGTGAACAGAAAACGCTGTTTGACATGCAAGTATGAAACATTTGCATCGTGTATTGACTCAAAATATAACTTTTGTGTTTGATAAAAATCGAATCGCAACTGCTTTAAATACACAAATTGAAATCAGAACATGAGATGGGCGACCCGCACAAAGTTAAGCCTTCCTGTGGAGAAAGATCAGATTCAACAACCCATGACAAGGAAATCTCTGTTACGTCGAATAAGGCCACATGTCGTCTTCCAATGTCCTACAGCCGTAAATAAAGCGACTGCTCATCAAATCTTCAATATCATATAACTGCATTATTAAAAATTACTGAAACATGTCTAAATATAAAAATGCTTAAGGAAGAGAGGCTCATGAATAAGAGACATGAATGTGAAATAATAAGCAACATAAAATCGCATTTATTTGTTGCCTGTCCAATAGCATTGAGTCTGTCAGATATGGAAATAACTAGGCTGTCTGAAGTAGTTATTCACTTTTGTAAAGTAGCACCTAAACAAATTTTATCTTGCACGGAAAAGGCTTCTTTAGCAGTGCGTACTTTGCTGATGATGACTGCAAAAAGAATGTGGATAATACTTAAATCTGCACTGCCGGTAGGAATAAAGTTATATCAGAGGCCACATATGTAGGGGTTGGCTATTGGCTTAAAACATAGATGATAATGACGAGCGCTATTATATGCATGGCCTTTTAGAGTGATAAATGGGGCATTCTCAAGCAAAATCACGGTATATGTTCTGCATATATGGATGCCGGTATGACCCATGTTACTCATACTAGAATAGTCTTTCCAAAAATCAACCGTTGACAGTTCCCGAAACTTATTGTTGGCCTAGGGTGAACTCTTGTTAAGCTACTTCCACACATGATCATCTGGGTTTATTTTTCTGTTTTATCTTAAAATATTAGAACAAATTGCAGAAGTAACTGCTCTTTCAGAACAAGGGGACATAATTCATTTAGCTCACAGCAAACAAAAGTATTTCTTAAATAATTTTTTTCTTAGAAATGGCTTGATCTTGCCCTTTTGTTAGACATAGTAACATTTAAGTATTAGTTTTTTACGTTAAATTAATGGGCAAATGCTGGACGTGAATGGCCTTAATGGACATATAATGATATAATTTAGCGTAAAACGGATACAATCTTCGTCTTTTCTACACGTGGAAAATTGTGGTTAAACCTATATTTCTCTGGGAGCATTCCCTCCATTAAAAATACATCATAAGTGGGCCTGTCTAGTACTGAAAATTCATGTTAACAGGCAACCAACTACAACTTCGAATCTAGCAAAATTATAGTTGCAGAGACAGAACGAAAGGAAATCTGCATTAATTTATACAGACGTGTTCGGTTATATTTTACCCTCATTCAGTCAATCATGACCCTAATTATAAGCTGGGACTGAATTCACAAACATGCGATCGAGTATGATGCAGATAGTTTACACACAGGGTCTAGCAGATGGAGCATAAACACTTCATCGAACCAAAGTGCATCAAAAAAATCGCCCCTCCTTACATTTAGGATAGTTTATAGTTATATGCGCGCAAAATGTTTGGAACTGCAGCTTTCCGTTGCATAGGTAATTACTCAGTTTTCAAGATAGGTCAGAATTCGCCGTATTATGGACGGTTTTGCTTCCTGACAAAGAATTTGAATGAACCCTTCTTGATTCGACAGTTTTCCATGCCTCAAATAAATTAAGCAAAATATAATGGCCTCAAATGCTTTCTATAATGCCTCCTCGAAGTAAAATCTCGATAACTAATGATTTTGACAATGCACTCTATCTTCCGTGCAAACATATTGTAACGGCTTCTCGCAGGCTTGGCACAATAATTGCGATAGTACATATTTTGTGGCATTCAACAGACAACGATCTGCCTATGAGTTTCATATTGCTGCATTGTAACTGTTATAAAACCCAAAGCCCCGGTGGGACCTCGTAGCTCAAGTGGCTAAAGCGTTGGCTGTTCTTAAGTCTTCCGCTTACTGTCGTAGGTTCGAGGACCACCGAGGCCGCAGAGTCGTTCACAAATTGTTAACTAAGCCTGCACACATTACAATGATTGCCCCATACATTCACCTAGAAGCAAATCTAGTGCGGAGGATGTCATATATATACTGGATCGTAAGCTTTCATTTAAAGATGCAGAAGAAATAATGGAATGTATTTTTTTAAATTTCTTTGCAGCCATTTTTAAAGTTTCCCCACTTTAATTTCTGACGCATTGGAATTTATCAAGCGACAGGCAGTTTATTTCAACACGAATTCTTAAACATCTGTTTGCCGGACAGATGGCCTACACTGTTTTTAAAGTTCAACAGTAATTTTCGCTGGGCATGTCCTCCAAGCGCGAGATTTAATTACAGACTGCCGTTGTAATGGCCTATGTCTCGTCAGCTGGAGGCGGAACTCATACGTATATTTAAAGAACGGAAACCTCGTCCCGTTCACCTGGTAAATAATTCAAACACACTTTCCAGGAAAATCCTACGCATGTAAATGCAGTTAAAAGTTCATTAACCAGATGCACTGCGTCGGTAAGAACTGAAGTGTAAGATGAGCAAATATAAAAAACGAACGTGTGGAACAGAATGCACGTCATCATCATTTCCAATTTATATTTTTTAAAAGAAAGAACTGTTTAATGTGCCTTATGCGTGACGTTTCAAATTTGCAGTTTAAATTGATTATCTACAACATTCTCAATGACAACATTTCATTTAGAACTGAACTGTAAGATGATCAAATATAAAAAACGAACGTGTGGAACAGAATGCGCGTCATCATCTTTTCCAATTTATATTTTTTTAAAAGAAAGAACTGTTTAATGTGCCTTATGCGTGACGTTTTAAATTTGCAGTTTAAATTGATTATCTACAACATTCTCAATGACAAAATTACATTTATATTTTGGATAAGTCTTTTTATGGTTACTGCATACTCTACCTATAAAGAAGATGGAATAAACTCAAACCGCGGCATTAATGGGTAAACAATAGAATTTCACGTAAACAAACTAGGGCTGTCAATGACAAGGTGATTTTAAAGAAATACTTTTTCCCGCTTAAAGAGCGTATACATGTGTATCTTTGCACTTCAAGGTTAAAAATTAGATGTCTTTACCGCAATCAATTTAAAGAAATGTGCTAAGTATAGGCAGCATTGAAGCCTAAAAATGGATGCATGCTTAAACTGACTTACACACTTACCATGGTCAAACCATGCATGGATCCATTTTCAGGTACAGGCCATAAAAATAACTTTTTTGTAAGATAAATTTTAAATTTTATTGACTTGAAAAAAAGAGAAGTACGCTTCTTGCATTTTATGCTCAATGTGGAGGATACCTTTTTACTTTGCTAACCATCGGGAATAATTTCCAAGTTAGGAGAATGGATTTCATTTTAGTTATCAGCTTTTTAACAAGGAGGATTTTAGCTCCAAGCCAAATCGCTGGGTAGATACGACATACACTCTAGGAGTGAAAGAAAAGCTACTACTCTTTCTCATTTGAAAAGCATTCGCATTAATTCATTGGTAGCCCACCGAGAAATCGTTAATTTAATTACGTCTGCTCAGACTTGATTTTTTACTCTCTCAGTTAGCTTTTTATTATTCTATATCATTGTAACTATTTTCTCAGTGCCAAATTACTGAATTGTTGTAAGTTTTATGCAAAATGACATGGAAAACATTTTACATAGGTTATTGCCGGTTGATATGTCCCCAAATAAAGAGCATTTTACTCACATTTGTATGCTGTATATAAGGTAATAGATAAAAGAAGGCTGCATGTTGCCAGTCAGCTGGTTCAGACCTCTAGGGTTAAAGCAAAATTTTATCCTCTAACAAAAGGGCGATGGTGTAATATAAAAAGGTCACTGAACGATGTTCTCGATTTCATCCGATAAGCGTGTGGTCCAGCAGTTGACTACAGGAGTTTAAAATCAATAGTTGCCGCTATTTTGGATTTGAATGGAAAGTCATCCTAACCTGTGTTTATGTATGGCTGCTTGATTGCGGTTTACAAGTCCGAAGTGACCATCCACATGTTTCTCATGTTAAGGGGTCATCTTGTTCTGCATTACGGAATGTTGGGTTTATTTTGAGCCCTTAGCCACAACGCGATGAGCAGATCTTGTAAGTCCATCAGAGGGAACAAAGCTATCAAAACTAACATGATTCTGGGCGCAGGGCCCAGAGTTTAGACCATTGATAGGCAAGAAGGCAATATGCGACCCAACCCAGTAAAGAAAAGATAGGGTTGCAAAGTTAGTAAGGACACATAATATTTCGTTGGCAGTGCGAGAACCGAAGTGTCAGGTTAAATGACTAGTTTACAAGTGAGGTATATTAGGACGGCACGGTAGTTTCAAAACGCATCCGTTTTTTGATATGGAAAGATCACGCAGAGCGGACCTCATTCTAACTCCCATCAAGAGTCTAAATAAAAGTGGGTCAGGTCAGCTAGAAATGGTATCGCGCATATTAATCTGCGTGAGGTAAAATCATTGGATCTCTAAATCCGCACATCTTTTGGGGCAAAAAACGTATGTACAACCCTAATAATCCGGCAAAATATTTTAACTCTTACGAAAACAATGGAAATGGTAATGATTACGTTGGTTCTCCCCTTTTCTTCATTTAGCAATGTTCCCGTTTAAAGCACTGACATATGCTTTGTTCCTCGACTTTGGTCACATATTACGTTTTTGCCCAATGAATATTAAAACGGTTGATAATTCATCAAAAGCGGGATGGAACACCAGGTTACCAAATTCTAGGTTGGATAAGGCTTTTTAATGACTGTGAATAAGATAGAATCGACTATTTCACTTTCCCTCGTCTCTATCGGTGCTTTTTTGCAGCATTCCCTACAGTTGAACTTTGGACCTATGTACATTGTGTAACCCAATTTGTGAAAATTGACGTTGAAAAAGTAAACGATCAAATTTATCCAACTTACATGCTTTAAATTGCGATTTTCTCCCAGCCTGTGTAGTAAAAGAATTTTTCTATGCAAATAAAATTTGAAATAATTCTCTTGGTCTAAATGGTTTTAAAGATGAACGAAAAATATAGCTATCTAATATAAGGGGTAATACAGTGTGTAAGTGGATCTCCTAGTCTAAGTTTGGGTATTCGTGCCCGTAGTTGTAACGTGCGAAAACATATAACGTTCTACATGTAATTTAGTTGAACTGTAATACAAATGAACAGGCTTATTTTAGAAAAAGCAGAAGTTAAATCGACTGCAAAAAAACATATTTAAATCTCAGTGATTTAGTGGTCGAAGAGTGGTTATAACGCCTGAAGATTATCTTTTTTTATAATGTTCATTTATTTTTGCCCTTTGCAATAAATCCATAGGGACCGGTGAAGGGACCCATAAGAAAGTGACTTTTTTAACAAGCAGATGCATATCAGTTTTAGCAATTTTCCAGCATGGAAAATTTTGCTCTGTTGACCATTTATATTCGTAAAACGGAGACTACAATCAAGCAGTGATAACGAAAATTTCCTCAATAAAAACAAAAAAAGTAACTAATTTCGTTTAGAGCAAGCGGTATGAACGGAAAACGTCAAGCAAGCATTCCGATCGCTCATTGAGTCTGCCTTTACAAAGTTAAAGTGCATGGATGTGCATCGAACAATTAATCGTTTACGAGCTATTTAAAGATTATCCTGATTAGAGAGAGTTTTTTAAGTCATCCGAAGCACACATCACTGGCTTTCGTTTAAAACGTTCATTGGCTCATGGCGATGAGTGTGCATGTTAAATTTAGCCTACGACTGTTATCGAAACGCCAGATTTCATGGAACGTAGTCACACAGCACATACGACTATGGCAAACTCTTCCAGGGAATATTTTAATTTAAAGGTTTACCGATGATTTGAATTTAAAAATCCAACAAAATCGCCAGAATCTTCGCTGTCACAGCAAAATAACTTGAAGCGATTGCAAACGCGATGCTACTCGTAGTTCCGTTACCTTACTCCAGTCCAGTTGGAGGAATATGATGAGATTTGAAACATTATTTCGTCTGAGGTAACTAACTCGTGCTATTAACGAGCTGATGGCACCCACTCTCAAATCATCATCCCTGTGCCAAGATAGCAAATAGTACGAGTGAAGCGATCAGAAGATACTTACTGAAAATTGATGAGGAGAATTTCGGTAAAGCATATGGAACATTTGGTTGGCCAGTTTTAGATTATTGCTCAGACATGGATCAACTTTATCTCCCAGGAGGGAAAGAAGAATGTGTCAAATCGCCTGGTTTGGTTGTTCTGGCGAAAATCTTTGGAAATTTAAAAATACTTAAGGGCATGCTCCACGATATTTACTTAACAAGAAGGAATGATGTAATGATGATATACAAATAAATATACGTTTTGTCAGTGTATGTCTATAAATAGGTTTTCTCTTATTTATATTGGATTAACATTTTATACTCAAATGGAATACATCATTTCTTATTGGCAGCCTCATAGGTGTCAAAACTCTCAATTTTTGCCATGTGAGTTTAGGGAGACTGTGATACTTAATGGAATCAAGGGGAAGACAGGTCCTTTTAATATAAGTAACATTACATATTTATGATTGCATTTCTCAATATATTTAAATATCTTAGTCATTGACTGGTCTGTCTACATGCGATCTTGTGAAAAGTGTTTTTGTATGACGTTTCAATGGGCGAATTCGACCGAAATGTACTCTGCATTAGTTAACGTAATCTCAAGCCTTTCAAAAACAAAAGAACTACAACGATTTGTTGAAAAACATTTTAAAAATCTGCAGTTTAAGAGCAAAATGTAGGAGGGTTTTCTGAAAAATACATAAAAGTAATATTTTAGAGGTAATGCGAACTGTGAATTTTATTAACCGCGTTTTGCTTTTGTTGTCTTTGTGGATATTTTAAACTTAAGTCTGCACAATTATGCAGCCTTTTACGTTTTCGAATAAACTTCTTTTTCAAAAATGTTTGGCATTTATTTGCGCAATATTTTTCAACGGTAATCTGCTTGTGTGGCTGTATTTACTCAGGTATGGTTATGGACAGGAGGTAAGCATTTCTAGATACATGTTTGCTCAGTTAATAGGAATTTTGTCACTTTTCAGTGTTTTTGTGTAAAAAAATGTAATTTTAAACAACTTTATATCAGTCTTAACATTACTTACGAGTTTCAATTTTTTCAGGGTTTAGTATTATTGATTAGTAGGGAAATTTGATATATTTTTATTGTGATTTTCAGAGTGCGTGGAGATGATTTGTTTATTCAAGCTCATTTCGGGTCATTGGTGGACTCCTTCGCATAAATGGTCATTTATTGTAGCATAATATACTTCGAAAAAGGCCTTTTATTTGAAAACATTCAAACCCTTCCTTATGTCTAAATTCTTAATCGCCACGTATTCCGGAACGTACGTAGATAATAACTGCTTTATTGCAATCTTCTGACATTGTATGCAAAAGTTTTTTTACAAGTTAAATTCTACTGCAATTTTCAAATATTTGTGGGTTAACTTTTAATGAAAAGAGATTAAGAGGTGAGTTAACAAACCAGTAAAGCAGTAAACATAATCTAAACTATGGTAACAAGCGCGCATTGATCGGTTACATGACTCGCTGGTTCCGTTGTCCTTAGAGTTCACTCTCAAGCGCCGCCATAAACTGCATGGCGGCTAATGATATAGGCTGAATAAAATGATCAAAAAAGGCAAGGGAGACTGGAAAAGCCATTCTTGGCTTAATAGCCGTCACCAGCTAGACATATCCCAACTCCAGGCACTGCAGCAACCAAGGCCCAAAATCGCGACCTGCTTGTTAGAATCCCAACGCTGTACTCACTGCGTATCGCGCTCGACTTCGATCGGCGGATTAGGTGGAGCGAGTTCGAGTCTCAAGTGTTACAGAGCCTGGGGTTGAGTATGGCCGGCTGATGATAGCTAACAAGTCAGAAATGGCCATTCCGTTCTCCCTTATCTTTATCGGTTACGTTATAGTCTGTACTGTTTGATGTACAATAAACTATTGGCTTTCAATTGAAAGTTGTATCATAATGACCGTTAATTTGATTTTAACCATCCCATTTCAAACGATAGCATTTTGTCTGGAAATAATACTAACTATTCTGCATGCAATTTATTTAACCAGATTTTATACGTTTCAGGATAAAGCTGCTTTAAGGAAGCACTTTCCTTATTCTGAAAATTTAAGATGCAATATGCTTTCCACATTATACACACATCCACAATGCCTGCGATCGTGAGCTTAACTTTCTCTTTCATTGTCAAAATTTGCTTAATATGTCGTTTTCCGAAAAGCATAAAAAGGACGCTTTTACTAGGCAATGTCATGGAACATTGTGATTTCAATAAAATCCTAAGCAAATAAAAATTCCCAATACTTCAAAGATACTTTCTTTACGAAAGAAATCTCAGCATATAATTGGATATAATTTCTTCAAATTTTACTTTGCTACGTGCAGGCATTAGAGTTGGAAATGGCTTCAGGTTAAGTAAAAATTGCAGTTTTTAATTCAAGCAACAAATATCTATAGTAGTCAGCATTTACTGAGTGTTAATGCCCGTCGTTAATAGAGACAGATGTTGTTATTGCATCTTAAATGTTGTAGTAGGTAAAGTATGTATTTCTGATGCTTAAAGCAGGATAATGAGGACGTTAATCCATTTACCGCAAGCAATAATTGGTACAACTGCTAATTGTTTATAATTTCATAAAGTGTTTATCAAAATCTTCAGGACAGTTCTTGTATCGCACATAAAGCTTAACGTTATTAACTGTAAAAACTTTGCAGTTCTCATTGTATAGTTTGCAGTTAAAATTGCATAGCCTCGGTCACAATGCAATTTCGTAAGATAACTACGAAGTATAATTAAACATTTGAAAGCCCTTTCGTAGAAAAACAAGATTCGAGGAAATACACTGACAATTATTTGCAATTGAATTTGTAGGACAACATGCACGTAAACCACTACAAAAATCAGAGGTCAATATTTACGTGACGTTATCGTAAACAAAAATGTCAGCACTCATGCAGAGAGCCTTTTAAGAAAAAAATAATTTTTATAGTGAAAACCATATGGTCAAAATCAGGCTTTATAAAAATGCGTATGTTGCCTGATAGCCACATGCATATGTATGCATTTTTAAAAATCTTGTTTAGACATGGCAGAAAACGCCGCTGGTTTAAAGATTTTCTGCATACAACTGAAGCATAAATTCTTGGAATGCCGATACAGGCGAAAATGCGATTCCCAATAAGTAGTTAAGAAGAAATAACTGCGATGGCTGGGAAATGAGCCTTATTGACCTGAAATTTCGGATTTCAACTCGAACCCATCATCAGAGACAGTAACAGATGCGGGTAATTTATAGACAGAGGATCGCAGTATGTATAGGATTCTGTCGCTATGCTACAGCACGCCCAAGACAATCACCGACTCCCATTCAGGAATGATGACTGTGCTCTGGTGCGTTAATTGTTTGAGGGCCGGCATGCGGGTCATTATCCGCTAGAATTTCATCACCCGTGTTGGAGGGTGAAGTGATGATTGCTCGGAAATCTGGCTCACTGGAACTGGCATTTGAAAATGTGTTCTCCTGAGCGCTAACTGAGTGGCCGATCACTCTGGCCAAACTGAGGCTGAACACCGAATATGGGTTGGGTAGGTTATTGCACTTGTTAGTAGACTGGGGGCCAGTAAACCATGACTCAAGCAACACGCGGTTCACGCGATTATCACCTCTTGCAAGAATTGTGGCTTCGTAAAACTTGAATTTGTGGCCGGTTCTCGCCGAATGTGCCGCGTCTTGAGAATTGTCGTCATTTCGCTGCACTGCTGCCGCATGTTAGGCAATTCGCGTTCGCACAAGTCTTGGTTTCTCCGACGTAGTTGCTTTGCACGCAACTGCACCAGATCCAATAAACAACTCCAGATGTTTCTTGCCGCGGAAGTGGGTCCTTTGTTCTCATTGCCTGACGAGAAATGGTGACCTCCGGTCTGTGTGCAACTCCGAAATCAAGTGGCGCGAGAAGGCTGCTGGCGGCTTCCAATACGTTTTGACGCATGAAATCGCAAGCCGATATTTAGGTTTGATGCGATTTTGTCATTCGTTCCGTTTGCACATGCTTTGATTGAGGAAGCTGCGTGGGTAGCCATTTTCTCTAAAAACCCGTCGAAGATATTGTGATTCTGTAATTTTGTCTTCCGGTTCACTACAGTTCGTCTCAACACGCTGATGTAGCGTCCTTACAGGACTGTGTTTGTGAGTCTGATTGAGTGGTTGCTTTTAAAGTTCAGTACTTGCATCATACTTGTCACTTTCACGAACGCTTTTGTCTTTAGGCCAGCAAAATTTTGCGACAGACGAGGACGTCGACGAAGGCCAGCTGGTTATTTTCTTCCTCCACCAGCGTAAGTTTTATGTCCGGGAAGATGCTCTTGAGACAATCTTTGAACGTAAGCACCTGATCCCGTTCGATGACGACGAAGGTTTCATCCACATACCGAGCCCAGATTGTCAATCTGTGGTGTTGGCAGGCTAGTGACTTCAACCGTTGTAGGACCACCTCGGCTATTAATACGGAGATTGGCGAACACATTGGTGTTCCCTTCACCCACTAGAAGATTGTTCCGTCGAACGTGAAGTACGTCCTGAGACAGAACTTTAGGAGTCGAAGGACTTGGGCGTGTCTGAGGCGGTTATTTGTTTCATCGTTTTTGCTTCGTAGAGGTTATTCAACGGTCTCGACTGCCATGTCCTGCGGAATAGAAGAAAAAAGGGACTTGACTACAAAAGATGCAGTGGCGTCGCTTGGCAGGAGGCTTGCCCCTTTACGATTCCAAGAATTGTGTTGAGGAGCTGACTGTGGTGTGCGAATCAGCGGTTAGAAATTTAAGGTGCTGAAACAGCCCATTTTCCAGTCCGTACGTTAAAGTGCCTTGAGCGATACGATGGGTTGGAGAGGAGCAGCCTTCCTGTGTACCTTGTGAAGGCCATAGAACCGGCCCAAGGCCGTGTCTTGGGCCGACATCATTCGTCGGTCAGTCGTCATTATTGTACTCGAAATCTCCAATGCCAACAGCACTGTATTATTTTCTGGTCTCAGAGTTTTTATGGAGTTTGTTTCGACTGGGGTATAAAACTGCTGATCCTTTCTTAAGTCTTTGACTTTCTGAAGGTCGTCTGTTCTGTCCAATACGACGGTGGAATGTCCATTGTCCGTGGGCAAGATTATGATGAATTTGTTGGCCTTCAGTTCCCGTAATGCATCCCGGTTGACCTGAAGGGAGCATTTCGTGCGGTTTATGAGCCATTAGGAGGAAGGAAACTTGATGTCAGAAAAAATGCTTCCTCTCCTCTGCCACTTCCGTATGATTGTTGACCATTTCCAATGCCGCAATCACGTTAACAGGTTTGTCATCAGCTGTTTTGAAAGAGTCTTCGTGCCGTAACACCTGTACATGCTCTTTCGTCAGTTCCTTCGTTTAGAGGTTGTTTACCAGTATGTCATTTCTGGATGACGTTGGATAAGACAGCTTGCGGAATTTGTTCTCCATTGCTGCGTTGCGTGTCACTTTCTTTTGCGGGCTAGTTCACTCATCCTCTGCTGAAGCAGTTTCATACCATCTCTGATGATGGGTTCGAGTTGGCATCTGAAACGTCAGGCGAATAAAGCTCTTGTCCCAGTGATCGCATCTACTTCTTCTCAACCAGTATATTGACCACAGTAGTGAGCAGTCATCAATGACAGCAAAACGTCCAGAATTGTCTTCGCTCACCCACCCTATTCTATCCGCCATGGCTATAAAGTACTTGGATCCTTTAAAACACATGCGCATTATCGAATCCGTAAAGTCAAACAGAAGAATTAACAACAGATGCAATTTTGAAAGGAACGTATACACCTTATATTACCCACATAATAGCCTGCACGCATAACCCCTATTCTAGCCAGTTACGTATTACACCGAACCTGGGGGCTCCGGATTTCTTGGTGCTGTGCATAACCTACCGTTACCAGTACGACAATGTCAAATCCACGGGAGGTTGACGCAGATGCAGTGGCTGCCAAGACTCAGTAGCACGTCATCGCGTTCAACACACTACCTGGTTTGACCTGCATTCATGAGGCCTCTTTAGGGATGGTTGAGATCTCGTCTGTGTGAGAAATCTATTAGAACCAGGTTGAGCAGAAGTTACCGCAGCCTAAACCCCAGTACGTCAGTTACAACATCGTGTTATTCCGCCAGTTGTCTACCACCCGAACCAAAACGTTTAGCCCATCTTAATAGATGCAAGCATGTCAGTTGGTTTTATAGTGAGGAAGGCGTCGATTTGTCCTGAGGAGAATGGATTCTTTAGTGTTAGCTCCATTTTTCTTCCTTCTTCGAGGTCGGGCATCGGAGCCTGTTGTCCCTCTGAAGTGTGTGCAGCAGATAATGTAGCGTGTGAGAGCGGTGATCTAAAAATCCTAACATACATGCAAGTACAGGTATATTTGTGGACTCGTCCGGACTCTACCCTAACCCTACCAACGCCTGTCGTAAGCCTGTGTGACTCAGGTTTTCGTCTACCAGCCCCAATGAATAGTTCTATTCGGCCACAGTTATTACAATTTGTTCGAAAAGTGAGGCAACATTTCGTGTTAACTGAAATATATTTCGCCTGCGCTTGGGAACTGATAGGTGTTCATGCCCAGATCGGCAAATCACTTGCCTACCCTTGTCTTCAGGTTTTTTTACTCCTTTTGACTCTTAAGCATAATGAAGTGACGGTGAGTTAAATATCGTCAACGTATTCCTCACTGCAGTAAATTTAAATCTCAGTTCGCAATGCAGCATCAAGATAGCAAACATTGACCTAACTAGACTGCAGCCGCAGCTATCCCGCTAAAACCAATAAGGGTGTGATTATTTTAAAATGGGTTTTTGTTTTAGTGTACGCTGAAAGGATTTGTTGACCAGACAGTGGACAGAGCCGCAAGGGATTAAGCTCATCAAGTAGGTCCTCCAGCATTCCAAGTGTACTTTCTGGTAGATGCTTAAGAATCAAAATTTAGGTTTTCTCTTGGAAATTAATCGATATATTCGAGTAACGCAATCTTGACGAAAGTTTATAGGTACTAACCTAAGACTGTTATGACAATTAAAATCGACGTCTATTAATCACATTGAGACAGCCACGTAATAATAGTTAAGCTAAATGCAGGAAACAGCAGTTTAAATTGAGTTTAAACGATGCTCACAAATGGTGAAACAGGAAGTAGCTAAAAGTCAGGACACGTGTTTCGCACATCTTCTGCCGCTGCATGGTAGAGTTGCGTGGGGTTCGGCTCATCAGTGGGCCTCCTCTGTGCGTTCAGTTGACCGGGCAGCCAATGTATTGCGTTTTCCTTATTTTGGTTTAAAGACCTATTCCAAGGTGGCCAATCGCAGATAAGAAAAACATTAATATCTACTCAGGCTCTATGCAAGGGTTGAAATATCGCTAGGAAAATTAGTGGATTCAGCACATTTACCGACAAAATATGATGCTTCAATATGTATCGAGTAGCACTCAAGTGAAGGGTGCGACTTTAGATAATTAATGTCGAAATTATTAAGTGTCTGACATGGAGTCAGGTGATCCGGATATTACTTTTTAGGGTCAGACCCAAGATTGCAATGAACATTTGGGTCGACGACAATCAACCACTGTCGAACTCAAACATGGGTCACGGTTTTTGTTTTTAGTGGGAGAACGACCGGAGTTAGCCTCAGTCGCCTATGGGGATGCTGTCACCCCACCGTATGACTTTTTGAGAGGGGCAGGTGAAGTTCGGGAGTCAGACATACCGGGTGTGGAGGCACACGCAACACCAGAGACCCTCATCTGATTTTGCCCGCCGTCGTGACGGTTGCCCGGGGAGCCAGCACTCCTTGCCAGGGAGGGTTTAGTCTCCTCAGCGTTCAGTAAGCGGTTTCCGGTATATGGACTCCAGAGAACAATCAGGTAAATAATTTCTCAAATTATGATGTGCAGGACATGGAGTCAGGGTATTCAGACATAACCTTTTTAGGGACAGATCCAAAATATTAATGAAAATTTGTGTCGAAGTATTAACCGCTGTGGAATAACCACGTTATGCCCATTCTAGGAACAAGTAGTTCTACAAGTAACATTAAGCTTATATGGCAAAGATGTTACACATTACTTCCGACAAATGTACCAGCTAAAAGCCCAGACACGAGTTTCGTCGAAGTTTCTCCTGCTGCGTGAAACAGCAACGAGGGGCTCGGCTCCTCAGTGGTCCGCCAGCGTTCTCTATGGGTTTTGGGTATATTGACTCCAGAGAATAATCGAGGAAAATATTTGTGAAATTTTTAATTGCACATTATGGAGTCAAGTGATTCGGACGTGACTTTTTATGGTCAACCCCGAAATGTCAATGAAAATTTGGGTAAAAGAAAATCTACCACTGTGGAATAATCACGTTATATACATTCTATGAACAAGTAGTTCTGCGAGTAGCATTCAACTTATATTATGAAGACGTTTTACAGTACTTCAAACATAGTTACTAGCTAAAAGCCCAGACACGTGTTTCGGCGATGTTTCTCCTACTGCATGAAACAGCAACGAGGGGCTCAGCTCCTCAGTGGGTCCGCCAGCGTTCTCTATGCGTTTTCGAGTATATGGACTCCACAGAATAATGGGGAAAATAATTTCTGAAATTTTTAATTGCAGGACATGGAGTCAGGTGATTTGGACATGACTATTTTATGGTCAACCCCGAAATGTCAATGAACATTTGGGTGGAAGAAAATCTACCACTGTGGAATAACCACGTTTTATCCATTCTAAGAACAATAAGTTCTACAACTAGCATTAAGCTTACATGGCAAAGACGTTATACAGTACTTCCGACGTAGGTACTAGGTGAAAGTCCAGACACGTGTTTCGCCGATGTTTATGCTGCTGCGTGACACAGCAATGAGGAGTTCGGCTCCTCAGTGTGTCCTCCAGCGTTCTCTATGCGGTTTCCGGTATACGGACTCCAGAGAATAATTGGGGCAATAATTTGTGAAATTTTTAATTGCTGAACATGGAGTCAGTTGATTTGGACTTGACTTATTTATGATTAGCCCCGAAATGTCCATGAACATTTCGGTGGAAGACAATCAACCACTGTGGAATAACCACGTTATACCCATTCTAAGAACAAGTAGTTCTACAAGTAGCATTAAGCTTTTCTTACAAAGACGTCATACAGTACTTCAAGCATAGTTACTAGCTAAAAGCCCAGACACGTGTTTCGCCGATGTTTCTGCTGCTGTGTGACACAGCAACGATGGTTTAGTCTCCTCAGTGTGTCCCTCAGCGTTTTATATGCGGTTTCCGGTATATGGACTCCAAAGAACAATCAGGTAAATAATTTCTGAAAATAATGAAGTTCAGGACATGGAGTAAAGATATTCAGACATAACTTTTAAAGGACAGATTCAAAGTTTTAATGGACATTTGTTTCGGAGTATAAACCACTGTGGAATAACCACGTTATATCCATTCTATGAACAAGTTGTTCAACAAGTAACATTAAGCTTATATGGCAAAGCTGTTACACATAACTTCCGACATAGGTACCAGTTAAAAGCCCAGACACGTGTTTCGCAGACGTTTCTGCTGCTGTGTGAAACAGCAACGAGGGGCTCGGCTCCTCAGTGTGCCCGCCAGCGTTCTCTATGAGGTGTCTGGTATACGGACTCCAGAGGATAATCGGGAAAAGATTTTCTGAGATTATTAAGTGCAGTTCATGCAGTTAAGTTAATGGGACCTGACTATTTATGGTCAGACGCGAAATGTCAACGAACATTTCGGTCAAAGACAAGAAACCACTGCGGAATAACCACGTAATGCTCATTTTACAAACAAGTAGTAATACATGTAGTATGAATCTTATATGGCAAAGACGTTATACCGTACTCCCGACGTAGGTAATAGCTGAAATCCCAGGCACGTGTTTCTGTGATTTTTCTGCTGCTGTGTGACACAGCAATGAGGGGTTCGGCTCCTCAGTGGGTCTCCCAGCGTTCTCTATGCGGTTTCTGGTATACGAACTCCAGAGAATTATCAGGGAAATAATTTCTGAAATTATTACCTGCAGGACGTGGAGTCAGGTGATAAGGACGTGATTATTTAGGGTCAGACCCGAAATTTCAATGAACGTTTCGTTCGAAGACAATCAACATTTGCGGGATAATAAAGTTATGCAATTCTTCAAAACAGTAGTTTAAAAAGTAGCATTTAGGTTATATTACTAAGACGTTATACAGTACTTCCGACATTGGTACTAGTTAAAAGCCCAGGCACGTTTTTCACCGATGTTTCTGCTGCAGCGTGACGCAGAAACGATGGATTCGGCTCCACAGTGTGTACCTCAGCGTTTTCTATGCCTTTTCTAGTATATGGACTCTGAAGAATAATCGGGGAAATAATTACTGAAATAAGTATGTGCAGGATGTCGAGTCAGGGGAATTGGACGTAAATATTTACCGTCAGACCCGAAATATAAATGTAAATTTGTGTCGAAGACAATCAACCGCTGCTTAATTACCCTGAATTGCCCATTCTACAAACAATAAGTACTAAAAAGTAGTATGAATCTTATATGGCAAAGACTTTATACCATACTTCCGACATGGCATTTCGACCGTCGATTTCGACGAGGTCCACCGTATGCTCCATGGAAGGGTGGTGCAAGGACGGTGACTTGCGCGCGAATTAGTTTTAAGTGATAGTAGCCTTGCGCTGCAGCTACCGCACTCTCTCCTCCTCCCCCACCTGAGTCCAGTGTCAAGACAGAGTCAAGAAGACCGGAGATGTGAGAGGGCGCAGGTGGCTGGCGCGGCCGGAGCCGCCCCTGGGTGTACCACCACACCTGACTCGGATCCCACGGAGTGATAGTGCCATAAAGGCCACATTAAGAAGGAGCCATTGCAGCCTGACTCTCAGTTCGCCAGTCAGCCACTCCACACAAAACACACATTGGGCTGACCACGCGGTCCGAGTTATCCCGTCAGTTGGCAACCTTCCAAGCCACGGCTTTTAGCGCACCGTGATAGGTTCAAACGCGTCAGATTGTTTATAGTGAGGAAAATACGCTGAGCTCTCGACCTCACTCTCTTCCCCACCCCCACAATAAGACCACTGTCCGAGCCGGTCAGTTGTCTGATGCGGAAGCAGGCGCAGCTGCTGTTGACATCGTCTACGTGTACTTCGTACACGACCTGGCCCCTAAACACAAGCAACAGGATTTCACATAACAGGGGGTTGAACGGCTTACATCTGACATGTGTGAGAAAGCCAGAGGTCACGTTAAGAAGGAGCCATCACAGCCTGACTCTCAGACCACGAGTCAGCCACTCCACACAACACACATTGGACTAACTGCGAGGTCTGAGTGTAATTGTCAGTTGGCAACCTTCCAACCGCGGCACTCAACGTTACCGAACACTCTTCTCCCACAACTGAGCCCGGTCTCACGACACAGGCAAGAAGACCGGAGATGAGAGAGGTCGCAGGTGGCTAGTGCGGCCGGAGCCGCCCCTGGGCGTACCACCACACCTGGCTCGGATCCCACAGAGTGGGAGTGCCATAAAGACCACATTAAGAAGGAGCCATTGCAGCCTGACTCTCAGTCCGCCAGTCAGCCACTCCACACAAAACACACATTGGGCTGACCACGCGGTCCGAGTTATCCCGTCAGTTGGCAACCTTCCGCCACGGCTTTTAGCGCACCGTGATAGTTTCAAAGCGCGTCAGATTGTTTATAGTGAGGAAATATGCGCTGAGCTGTCGACCTCACTCTCTCCCCAACCCCCACCATCAGACACTGTCCGAGCCGGTCAGTTGCCTGGTTTGGGAGTGGGCGCATTGGCTGATGGATCGGCGTAACCGTCTTCGCGCGCCACAGCACGACCTGGCCCCCATAACGCACACACCAGGATTCACAAACTCAGGGGATATGGAGCAGCCATCGCCGTCTGACTCCCAGTCCACTGGTCAGCCACTCGACACACACAGCACATACACTGAGCCGACGGCGTGGTCTGGTGGAAGCGTCAGATTGGCAGACTTCCCAGCCACGGTTTCTAGGACACCGTGATATACTCTGGTAAATGGTGATTGTGAGGGTGTTGTCAATGCATTGTTGTAGGTAGTGTGTGCTGATGTAGCTAAGCCTCCGGTGGCTTACCGGAGGTTGTCGTGGAGGCGCATGTATCCTAATAGGCCCATGCGGTGTGTAAATGTGCGGGAGCAGTGAGGGCAGTGAAGGCGGGCGCGTCGACTGTATGTCGGAGCCCCAGGCACTGGTTCACCAGCCTCAGTGCGATGGATTCGCAGGTGACCGACCAGGCCGATGCGTGAGTTGAAGTTGCGGGCGCAGTGTGGGCAGGAGAAATCGGTAGAGGCTGGGAGGATGTCATTCATGGTAGAAGGGGTGGCACGGGTGCTAATAATGGCAGAAGCGGAGGGTGTGCATGGTGTATCGGTGTTGTCGGCATTGTGGTGAATTCCGCTGTCATGGATGCGCATGTGACCGAATAGGCCCATGCGATGTGTGAATGCGCGAGGACAGTGAGGGCAGTGGAGGCGACGATCTCTGCTGTGTGATGGTGCTCCAGGCACTGGCTCACCGGTCTCTGTACGATGTATTCGCAAGTGACCGACCAGGCCGATGCTTGAGGTGAATGTGCGGTCGCATTGAGTACAGCTTAGGAGAGATTCCCCATCGCTGATGGTGGTGGTGGTGGTAGTGAAGGCGAAGGCGGTGGTGGTTGCGATCGTGGGGGTAACAGGCGATGAGTAGATGGATGTGGTCTCTATGATGATGGGAGTAATGGAATTGATGCCAGGAGTGAGGGTGGGGGAGTCAGAAGGAGGGTTGGCAGAATTTGACGTAGAAATTGGAATTGTCGGATTGTTGGTGCATTGCGTCCGAAGATGTCCAACCAGGCCGATTCGCGCGTGGAAGATGCGTTGACAGCGTGGGCATTTTGGCAGGGCCTGGGGATTGGCGGTGTTGGTCCAGGGCACTGGTGACTTTCGTGCCGCTCTTTATCTCTGGCGGCGGCGATCCGGTTGGCCCTCATAGATTGCTGAACCAGTCTTCACTGATCTTCTCCATGCCGGTCTATCCTGGGCGAGGTCCTCCCAGGTCGCCGAGTTGATTTGCAGTTGCTTCAGCGATTTCTTCCAGTGTCCTTTGTAGCGTCGTTTTTTGACCTCCCCTGCCGGCGAGAACCCGTAGCGACATCACCGTAGAAAAGTCGTTTGGGTAGTCGCTCGTTGTCCATTCTTACCAGGAGGCCGCTCCATCGCAGTTGCACTTGCCTCAGCATGGCATGGATGCTGAGGATTCCGGTCTGCTCCAGGACTTCCGTGCCCGGTATCCTGTCTTGCCATCTCAGCTTCAGTATTCTGCGGAGGCAGCTGAGATGAAAGTGATTCAGCTTCCTGGCTTGGTTCGAGTAGACGGTCCAGGTTTCCGCTCCGTAAAGGAGTGTCGACAAGACGACGGCCTTGTACATCTTCAGTTTGGTGTTCAGGTGAATACCGTGGCGATTCCACACGGAGGCCTACAGCCGGCCGAAGGCCTGACTAGCTTTGGAGATCCATTGGGCAACCTCGTCATTGATTCTCGTGTTGCGCAACATCGTGCTTCCTAGATAAGCGAAGGTTTCCACGTTTTTGAGTTGAGCACCGTTGACATTGATTCGAGGTGCATTATATTCCGCGCTGGGTGGCGGCTGGTGCATGACAACCGTTTTGGCTGTACTGATTGTTAATCCAAAATCGGCGCAGCCTTCGGCGAAGAGGTCCATGCTCCTTTGCATGTCCTCCTCCGTCACGGTGTTAAGGGCGCATTCGTCCGCGAAGAGCAAGTCATGGACTGTAGTCGTAGACACGCGCGTTGGAGCCTGCATACGCCAACTGTTGAGAAGGTGCCCGTCAGTTCTGTAGGCGATGCGGATACCAGGCTGCTCATCACGGTAGGCGTCCATCAGCATAGCCGAGAACATGAGACTGAAGAGGGTGGGGGCCAGTACGCAGCCCTGCTTCACTCCGTTGGTCACTGCGAATGCTTCGGATACTGTCCCGTTGTCAGTGATGCGCGCCGTCATCCTGTCATGAAGCTGACGCACCATGTGCGTGAACCGTCAGGACAACCAAATTTCTGCATGACTTTCCACAGTCCGTCACGATTCACCGTGTCAAAGGCTTTCGTTAGATCCACGAAGGTAGTGTATAGGTGAGTTCGCATCTCCTGACACTTCTCTTGTAACTGGCGGGCGGCAAAGATCATTCGGTTGTTCCGCGGTGTCGGCAGAAGCCACATTGGCTTTCCGGGCGCAGGCCCTGCTCTAGGTAACCGTTAAGACGATTGGGAAGGATACGGGCAAAGATCTTCCCGGCGATGTCAAGCAACAAGATGCCTCTGTGATTATCACAGAGTTGCCAGTTCCCCTTCCGTTTGTAGAGATGGACGATGGTTGCGTCTTTGAAATCCTGAGGAACTTGTCCTTGGCGCCACATCTCCTGGAAGAGTGGTGTGAGTTCTGCCATCAACCGGGGCCCACCGTGCTTGTAGACTTCCGGTGGGATTGCGTCGGATCCCGGTGCTTTACCGCTGTAAATCTGCTGCACGGCCTGGATGGTTTCTGGTAGGGTAGACGGCAGATCTAGGTCATTGTTTGTGTCCACTTGAGGGAGCCGGTCAATGGCAGCAACCGAGATGGCTGATGAGCGCCGCGACCGAGGATGCATCCACGTGGCCTTCTCCCGCGTCGGAAGGCGGAAGAAGGTGTTTGTCAGCAGGAGACGGTGTTCCGCACAGGTTCGCAGAAGAAGGAGGCCGTTATCGTTACAGCCAACGAGACCGTGGGGACCCAGCACTCCCTGCCAGGCATCGTGGTCCGTCCCGACGCGGGCATTGATGTCACCAAGGAAAATTAACTTGTCCTCTTTCGGCACAGTCGCCAGCAAGGCTTCAGGTCCTCGTAGAATGTTTCCTTCGCCGCATCAGAGCTCGTCATTGGGGAGCGTAGGCGCTGATAATGGTGGCGAACTGGTCTCCCCGAAGAGGCAGGCGGAGGCTCATCAGGCGATATCGTTCCGGATGGCAAAGGCAACACCAGCATCGTGTCGCTCTGCCTTTGGCCGGCCGCTCCAGAAGAAATTGTAGCCGGCCCCCACCTCCTCCAGCTGACCCTGCTCAGAGCATCGGGTCTCGCTGAGAGCAGCAATGTCCACCTTGTACCGCGCCAGTTCCCGAGCGGATAGCGCCATCCTCCGTTCCGGCCGGTTGCTCCTAGGATTGTCTAAAAGGGAACGAACATTCCAGGCTGCTAGTGTGAGTGGACTCACCCGAGCAGCCTGAAGAGTATGGCGAGGGGAATGGGGACGGGGGTATTGTTGTTTGTTTGAGTTTTACGACCGCGTAGTTTTGCGATCTGCAGAGCCGCGGCCGGCTGCAGAAGACGTGAGACCCAGCCTTTTTAGGGCACATTTTCTAGTTCCTTCCTCCGCGAGGAGGCAAGCAGTGCTATCCCTAAATAGGGCTGCTCGGACATCCCAGACGGCTGCCGAACTCCACTATGAGTCACGGATTTGTTTTAGTGGGAGAACGACCCGAGTTAGTCTGGGCCGCCTACGGGGTTGCTGTCGCCCCCACCGTAGGACTTTTTGAGAGGGGGGAGAGGTGGGAAATTCGGGAGTCAGACATACCGGGTGTGGAGGCACACACAACACCGGAGACCCTCACCTGGTTTAGCCCGCCGGTCGTAACGGTTGCCCGGGGTGTGACCGCTGGGAAGAACCCAACTTCGAGGAGCCACATGTGAGAGTTGTGTACCAGTTAGAGGCGGCCACAGGAGCATTCACCTCCTGTACGAGACAAATGGAGCGACCAAATGCTATCTGTGTGGTGCTACCCTTAACTAGTACCCCTACTCCCCACTTCCGACATGGGGACTAGCTCAAAGCCCAGATAAATGTTTCACCGATGTTTCTGCTACTGCATGACGCAGGAACAAGTGTTTCAGCTCCTCAGCGGGTTCCCCAGCGTTCTCTATGCGGTTTCTGGTTCATGAACACCAGCGAATAATCGGGGAAATAATTTCTGAAATTATAAAATGCAGGACCTGGAATCAGATGATCCAAAAATGACATTTTATGGTCACACCGGAAATGTCAATGAGGATTTTTGTCGAAGACGAGAAACCAAGAGCAAATAATAATTTCTTAAATGATTAAGTGATTATTCCACAGCTTTTTCTTGCCTTCGACACAAACGTTCATTGCAATTTCGGGTATGACCCTAAAAATTATTTCCGTGCATTACGTGGTTATTCCACAGTGGTTGATTGTCACCGACCCAAATGTTCATTTAAATTTCGACTTTGACACTAAAAAGTCATGTCCGAAGCACCTGACCACTTAATAAATTCAGAAATTATTTCCCCGATTAGTCTCTGGGACGACATACCAGCAATCGCATAGGGAACGCGGGGGGAATCACTTACGTGACGAAATCCTCGTTGCTGCGTCTTACAACAGCAGAAACATCGGCGAAAAATGTGTCTGGGCTTTAAGCTAGTACCTATGACGGAATTACTATATAACATCTTTGCTATAAATCGTCTTACTACTTGTAGTACTACAGTCAGACGGTGATGGCTCCTCCATATCCCCTGATTTAGTGAATCCTGGTGTGTGCGTTATGGGGACCAGGTCGTGCTGTGTCGCGCGAGGACGGGTACGCCTACCCGTCAGCCAATGTGCCCACTCCCACATCAGACAACTGACTGGCTCGGATGGTGGTCTGATTGAGGGGGTGGGGAAGAGAGTGAGGTCAACAGATCAGCGCATTTTCCTCACTATAAACGATCTGACGTGCTTGAAACTATCATGGTACGCTAAAAGCCGTGGCTTGGAAGGTTGCCGACTGACAGGATAACTAGGACAGCGTGGTCAGCCCAATGTTTGTTTTGTGTGGAGTGGCTGACTGGTGGACTGAGAGTCAGGCTGCAATGGCTCCTTCTTAATGTGGCCTTTATGGCACTATCACTCCGTGGGATCCGAGTCAGGTGTGGTGGTACACCCAGGGGCGGCTCCGGCTGCGCCAGCCAGCTGCGCCCTCTCCCATCTCCGGTCTTCTTGACTCTGTCTTGACACTGGGCTTAGGTGGGGGAGGAGAGAGTGCGGTAGCTGCAGCGCAAGGCTACTATCACTTAAAACTAATTCGCGCGCAAGTCACCGTCCCTGCATCACCTGGTGTGAAGCATACGATGGACCTCGTCGAAATTGACTGTCGAACTGTCAGTACCACAGTTTTGTAGAATGGGCATTACGTGGTTATTCCATAGTGGTTGATTGTGTCGACCGAAATGTTGATTGCAATTTCGGGTTTGAACGTAAAATGTCATGTGCGAATTACCTGACTCAATGCCCTGCACTTAATAATTTCAAAAATGATTTCCCGATTATACCAGAAACCGCATAAAAAACGCTGGATGACACACTGAGGAGCCGCACCCCCTCGTTGCTGCCTCTCGCAGCAGCAGAAACATCGGCGAAACACGTGTCTGGGCTTTTAGCTAGAACATATGTCTGAAGTTCTGTATAACGTTATTGCCATATAAGCTTCATACTACTTTTAGTACAGCTTGTTTGGAGAATGGACATTACGTATTAATTCCACAGTGGTTGATTTTCTTCGAACCAATTATTCATTGAAATTTCTGGTCAGATCCTAAAAATTCATGTCCGAATTACCTGACTCCATTCCAGCACTTAAAAATTTCAGAAATTATTTCCTTGATTATTCTCTGGAGTCCATATACGAGGAAAGAGCATAGGGGAAGATTGTGGACCCACTGAGGAGACGAACCGCTCGTTGCTGCGTCACGCAGCAGCAGAAACATCGGCGTTACACGTGTCTGGGCTTTTAGCTAGTACCTATTTCGGAAGTGCTGTATAGCTTTATTGCCATAAAAGCTGCATATTTTTTGTCGTAACTCTTGTTTGGAGAATGGGTATAACGTGGTTATTCCACGGTGGTTGACTGTCTTCGACCCAAATTTACATTAAAATTGCCGGCCATGTCCATATCACCTGACTCCCCGCGTAGAGAACGCTGGAGGACCCACTGAGGAGCCGAACTCCTCGTTCCTGCCTCAAGCAGCAGTAGAAACCTCGGTGAAACAGGTGTCTTTGCTTTAAGCTTGTACCTATCTCGGAAGTACTGTATAGCGATATTGCCATATAAGCTTCATAATACTTATGATAAAACTTGTTTTTAGAATGGGCATTGCGTGGTTATTCCGCAGTGGTTGAATCTCTTCCACCCAAATTTACATTAAATTTGCGGGTCTACCCCTAAAATGTCATGTCCGAATCACCTGAGTTCACTTTTTTGCGCTTAATACTTTCAGAAATTATTTCCTTGATTATTCTCTGGATCCATATACCTGAAACCGCATGGAGAACGCTGGGGGACCAACTGAAGAGTTGTGGCGCTCCTAGCCGTCCAACGTCTCCCCGGAAAGAAAGAATCAGGAGAAAAAGGGCATAGTATTTACAGTATACATGATTATCCGTCCTCCCAGCACACCTGCCTCCTATCAGGCGGACCTCATACCGAAAGTGAGGGAGGTTCGGAGGGACGTCATCGACATGTCTGCATTGCGTCCGCGTACACGGAGTCTCAAAAAATGCTTTTGGAGTAGATAATGAGTAGAGAAAGAGAGCACTGCAAGGATAAATGTAAACACCGGGAGCTGGAGCAAAAGGATAAAATGAGTTGGGGGAACAAGATAGTGCGGTATGGCACTTGTTTGTTGACGCACCCTGAAGAAACCGTAGTAGGAAAGCACCGCACAAGAGGTGGTAACCGGGAGGGAGCAGTACGTAATGTCTTGTATGCGAGGGAGAGAGAAAGAGAGGGGAACAAAACAAGCACGCACTTTGGCAGAATACAGTGTATCGGAATAGTTAGCACGGTCCCGGTTGGAACAAAAAATACACCCAGGTAGAGGATGAGGGAAGTGATAACAAGGCGCTTCAGATGTCCAGCATTATATTAGGGTAAAGGGAGCTGAATGCCCTACACTCCTACTCATCATCTTCCTCTTTTCATGTTCTCACCTGGCCAGCATCAGACTCGCCAGGCGCGCGCACCCAGAAAAATGTAAAAGTGTAAAGGCTATCACAGGCAGGACCCAGAATGCCTTTCCGATCCTGGACTTCGAAATGTTCTCCGTTTGGGAGGGGGGAGAGAAGTGGGACCCAAACTCTTTGGTTTTGGAATTTAGAGGGAAGAAGAGGAACCGGAATAAGTCGAAGAGGTCCATCGAAAGCTAGGAGGAGTGGGATAAGGACCAAGACGAACAGAGATTGCACGTTCAGTTGAATGCCGTGGGGAAGAAGGTGTCTGAGAGGAGAGGCGGGGGCATACTACAAACAACCAGGTTGTTGTTAATCGAATCATATGCATTGGTGGGTGGTGTATAACTGTTTATCAGATCGTGTACGGGCTGTAATTCCTCAAAGCTCGAATGGAAGGGAACATTTTGCATCAGTCTAGAGTTCATGGCCTCCGCGAAGAAGCCGTAGGGCTGAAACTGGTTGCCTGTGCCACTCCGTCCATCGCTCCAGGAGGCGTAGGCGTTGCCAGGATCAAAGTAGGCGGGCTGTTGCGTATTGGCGGTCATCAAAGTGGCGCTCCCCTGAGTGTAGTCCATGGCGGAGAGGCCACCGTCACTGGAGAAGCGTAGGTAATCATGAGAGAGGGTTGGATAGGGTTGTCTTCGTTGGAGCGTTTGTGAGGGGTCCGGCATTGTGCCAGTGGTAGAGGAGGTTGCATGTAGAACGTCTGAGTTACGACTCAGAGTTCCAGAAGAGGACACTGTGTCCGACGGACGCCAGGAGGTCTCAGCGAAACCGCGACTCATGCCCACAGCCTCGGACGCTGGGAAGTAACTTGATGCAGTTGACTGAACCGTGCCAAACCCGGTCTGTTCCCCCTGGCCCTCACGGGAAAACCAGAAATTATTCATGAGAGAGGCAGGGGAGAAGGATCCGTAGGCGCCGTGTTCTCTCCGTTCGGCATCAGACTGAGCCTCGGTAGGATAGGCACCTGCCGCATTTTGTCCCAAACTCCAGCCGCAGTGTCTCAACGACGATTGCTGCGCGTGTGGTTGCTGCTGCTGCTGCTCCAGTGAAAGGTTGGTTGTCGCGCGTTGGCCGTGTACTTGACCTCCCAACCGGTCATATTCGGCACCACTACCGTCAAGCTGTTGCTGTTCTGATTGGCTAAGCGCCTGAAGCTGTTGCAGTTGCCGCGAGAAGAAGTAGTAAGGGCTTTGGTAGGCGGCGGCGGCAGCCGCCGCCGCCGCCGCTGCTGCAGCACTCGTGTGACCGCTCCCGCTCATGACGTTGCTGGCCATATCCGGGATCCGAGGCTGTGCATGCTGCTGGACGGCCTGTTGGTTTCTGGGCTGTTGAGGGACATCGCCGACCTCCCGGCCGCTGCGACTCTGCCAAAAAGCCATTTTATTGTTGGCCTCTACAGCCGCGGGGATGAGATGACTGCCTCCTCGAGCGCGCTGGGCCTGCCCGATGCTGGAGCAACTGCTGGAGCCCGTACCAGAGGAGCTTATCATGGAGCCGAGACCACTGCTCACCTGCGAGCTGGCCGCACTCATGCGCTCTAGCGGGCTAGTATTCTCCGGATCCGTCCAGAGAGTCACTACAGGAGCTTGCTTTTCGGTCTTGACACTTGGCGGGACTGCGCCACCTGCTGTGGAAGAGGGCAGCAACGGTGCATAGTTCTCCGTCTGGCATCTGTTTGCATAGTAGCCACCCGTCTCTGAGGTAGTCGTGGGCGGGGTCGTCTCGTCCTTGTTAGGAACGCGTTGCTGGGGTTGGGGCTGGTGCTGCTGCTGCTGTGCTTCGGCGCCAGTTGTACTGGATCTGACCTCGCTGCCACTGTCCGGGTAGCCACTGTCGTGCGTGAGGCTAGTTACTCCCGATGAAGCACTGCCTCCGACACTGGCATTCCAGTGCTCTGGAAAAAAAAAGAAACACGGGTCGTTGAATAATCATAGTCAGGTTTTGCAGAGGAACGACACGCAACGTCTCAACCAGTGTATAGCAGAGGGGAGGAGTAAAGAACCCATGACGCTACCTAGCTCTCATCATTAATTTGTAGTGTCTATAGAAAGTACCTCGAACCCGACATCCAAAACTCAACTACTAATTTATCCTGTACCAACGCTGTCTGTAGTTAATCTATAAAAAGATGATACAAAAATAAGTATAAGGCATTCAAAGCATACGGTGTGTGCATTTGGAAATAACTTTACTTTCAAGCTAAGCCTAGTACTGGGACGGTATATAAGGAGTCACCGGGTACATGCAGCATCAGGAAGTAAGAACTATCTGGACTTTGTTAGGACGCCAATATAGTTGTGATAATCTGAGTGTCATGCAGGAAGTGCCTCCCTTCTACCTGGAGGGCATTTTTTCTCACAGGTGTGCCTGAAGTTTTCAGGCAATGCTGCAAAGTGGCCTCGTAGGCCGAAACAGTTGGGGTGATGCCCAACTGGCATTAGCAAGCTGGAAGAATGCTGACCCGGGCCGTCGCAGATCCAGGTCTCAGTCTTATTGATGTATTAATTGTTCTGTAAAACAAGGATTCACGTTACATGGGACTGTATGCTCGAAAACTTCCTCGGAAAACCGCTCGCGTAGATAAGAACGCATTTTGGGAATAGGATAACAACTTGTGAAGTCCATACCGCATTTTCGTAGGCTCGACGACTTATTCAACATGCACAAGGCCTTATACACTGCATAGCTACGAGCTACAATTTCACCAAAGTCTATGCCAGAACTTTAAATGCAGTGAGTGACTAAACTAAGGAAGCATGGCGGCAAACAGCCAGTCAGTAAGCGTAGGTTGGATGTTATGAATTTCATTTTTTTATATCGAGCAAATAATAAGGAATGGCCTGGTCAGGCAGAATGTCTGTCCAAGTTTTGTGTTGTTGTGGACGCTCGAGAAGCCTTTGTGTAAAAAAACTGACAAATGCGTGTTTGATTATTTTTAGCATTTACAGGGATCGTTGAACAAGGCCGTATTGTGACTTCAATGCTGTGTCAAAAAACGCGGAAGCATGTAACTGGGCGATTTTCTGTTGGCGGTGCGACGAATTATCACAAGTTGCTGCCCACACCTACGAAACGGGCCACGAGTTTAACTTTGCAGCCGTCAAGATAATCGCCAAACTATTTATTCGAGAAGCAGCACTCTAGTATTGGTGCGGTCATCCTGTAGTGAACTCTTAACAATCCACTATAGCCTCAAAGTATGCCATGGCGACGAAGATGATTTGAAATCAACCAGTACGGTGCCGATTGGCATCAGTTGTATGAAAAGTTGCACAATCTGCCAATTGGAAACCTATTCAGAAATCAGTAGTCAGTGTTCGCCTCAACTCCACTCTGAAGAAAGATGAAGGACATTAGCGTTCGATCGTGAAGCTTTGTGACATCGAATTTCTTAAGCAGAATAACTTCTTTATTTCGATGGCCAGTCAGCACGACCCAAGCTGCAATTCCCGGAAGACGTTTCCTCTAGAACACAATATCGCGGCATCTGTCATCAGTTCGTAGCGTCGATGTTAGTTAAATATGGAAGCTACTTCCGTTGACGATCGAGCGCAGTTTGCTCGAGGACAACGAGTTCCAATTTTGCGGTGGAAATCCTTCGTTGTATTAGGTCACCTAGGAAGGGGGGGTGTTCACCAACTCACGTCTCACACGCAACTTTGGCTCCTGAAAATGCGGAGTTAAGATTTTTGTGGAGAATTCGTAGCTGATCTGATTTGACAAAAACAGCCATATCATGTGCATGGTTGATCAACAATTCTAAGTATATTGTGACAGAGTCAACGTCATCTACCTTTCGCATAAGGGCCCCTCTGAAAAGCCTGGTCTAAAAGCTCCATAAGCGCACCCTTTATCTGCTGATAGTATTGCGTGTTGAAGTGAAAGTTCGTCTCCAGATAAGGATAAAACGTTTAAAGCAGACCATTCGCGGGCGCATAAATGGTTTTGATATGCAGGAGTTCGTCGGTAGTGTTTTGTCAAATCCATCGGAATCGAGGTGAACAGAGAGATCAGGTCAGAGAGCCACTTTTAACCCGTCAGCTGTAACGTTGAATCCCTCCAGTTGGTCAGGATTACTTGTGTAGCCCCCTAAGCATGACATTAGAATAACAACCACCCTAATACAGGGGACTTTGCGCCAAATTCCTTGGAAATTAGGGTTAGGTATAAGGTTAGGGTTAACTATATGGTTAAGATGTGGGGTAGGGTTAAGGTTAGGGCTACGGTTTAAGTTGATATAAGGGCTAGTGTTAGGGAATATTTACCCTTCCTGGAATCATGTGAGGGGCCAACTGGGCGGAGCCTGCCTATTCTCCTGTCCTGCTTCGAGAGGCCACCTAAGAAATCCTTAACCTGCAATTTGGCTAGAAACTGTTGTGAAAGAAAATGGGAGGCCGCTCTGATGGGCTGGAGGAACAAAACCCCGCTAGAAGTTTATGCTAAAAAGAGCACAGTAGCTTGACAACAGCTTCTCCCTGGATCTCACCTGTTGCCGTCGTGCCGGCGCTAGAGTCCCTTGAGGCCAGCTGGTTGGCCGCGCTTACGCAGGGAACCGTCGCCGATTGACCCGTCTCTTTTCGGGTCGCCGGGGTGGCAGCAGCTGTCTCCAGTGTCTTCCAAGCGTCCACGTCACCCCGGTCAGGGGAGAGGAACTGAGGGGATTCCTGTCTGTCCTCGCGCGAAGCCGCCTCCGCTTCGATGCGACCGATCAATTTTTCTTGGCTTCTCAACTGGGAGCTGGAGCCGCAGTGCCCGGGGAATTTTAGGGACAACTGTGGAGCGTCGGCGGCTGCAGCAAATGCGTAAGTGGCTGCGGCGCCGGATGAGGGGGCCTCCACATTTTCGTCATCAGGTACCAGGGAGGGACAAGAGGTTGTCTGAGTTACCGGACGAAACTGCGGGGCCGGGAAAGCGGGATAATGGTACCGAGTCCGGCTCAGGCCCATGACGCCTCCACCAACAAACTGCAAGTAAGGAAAGTTACAAAATGATATTTTGGGGGTAGTAATAATCTTCGGCTCAGCATAAATACGAAATTATTTTCACCTAGGCAGTGTTGGGGCGCTTTGCCACCTTTTTATAAAACCATACAGAGATTTTGCGAGAAGGCTTGTGTTAACCAAAGGAACTTTACCGTTATCAACAATAATAATGATGCCGGGAGTGGTGATGGCGGTGGTGGTGGTGGTAGTAATATTAGTAGTAGTAGTAGTAGTATTGGTTGTAGTAGTAGTAGTAGTAGTGGTAGTAGTGAGTAGTAGTAGTAGTAGTGAGTAGTAGTGAGTAGTAGTGGTAGTGGTAGTAGTAGTGATGGTAGTAGTGGTAGTGGTGAGTAGTGGTAGTGAGTGGTAGTGGTGGTAGTGGTAGTGGTAGTGGTGGTAGTGAGTGGTGGTGGTGGTGGTAGTAGTGGTGGTGGTGGTGGTGGTAGTGAGTGGTAGTGGTAGTGGTGAGTGAGTGGTGGTGGTAGTGGTAGTGGTGGTGGTGGTGGTGGTGGTGAGTGGTGGTGGTGGTGGTAGTGGTGGTGAGTGGTGGTGGTGGTGAGTGGTGGTGGTGGTGGTGGTGGTGGTGGTGGTAGTAGTGGTGGTGGTGAGTGGTGGTGGTGGTGGTGGTGGTGGTGGTGGTGAGTGGTGAGGTGGTGGTGGTGGTGAGTGAGTGGTGGTGGTGGTGAGTGGTGGTGGTGGTGGTGGTGGTGGTGGTGGTGGTGGTGGTGGTGGTGAGTGGTGGTGGTGGTGGTGGTGGTGGTGGTGGTGGTGGTGGTGAGTGGTGGTGGTGGTGGTGGTGGTGGTGGTGGTGAGTGGTGAGTGGTGGTGGTGGTGGTGGTGGTGGTGGTGGTGGTGGTGGTGGTGGTGAGTGGTGGTGGTGAGTGGTGGTGGTGGTAGTGGTGGTGGTAGTGGTGGTGGTGGTGGTGGTGAGTGGTGAGTGGTAGTAGTGGTGAGTGGTAGTGGTAGTGAGTAGTGAGTAGTGGTGAGTAGTGAGTGAGTGAGTGGTAGTAGTGGTAGTGAGTGAGTGAGTGGTAGTGAGTGAGTGGTAGTGGTGAGTGAGTGGTGGTGGTGGTATTAGTGAGTGAGTGGTAGTGTAGTAGTGAGTGGTAGTAGTAGTGGTGAGTGAGTAGTGTAGTGAGTGGTAGTGAGTAATGGTAGTGGTGATGTAGTGGTATTAGTGGTAGTGAGTAGTGGTAGAGTAGTAGTGAGTAGTAGTAGTGAGTAGTAATAGTGTTAGTGAGTAGTGAGTAGTGTGTAGTGGTGAGTGAGTAGTAAATGGGGAGTAGTGGTAATTATTAGTAGTAGTGGTAGTAGTGTGGTAGTAGTGTTAGTAGTAGTAGTGAGTAGTGAGTAGTAGTAGTGGTAGTAGTAGTGGTAGTAGTGAGTAGTAGTGGTGAGTAGTGAGTAGTAGTAGTGAGTAGTAGTAGTAGTGGTGAGTAGTAGTAGTAGTAGTAGTAGTGGTGAGTAGTGAGTAGTAGTGGTAGTGGTAGTAGTAGTAGTAATAGTAGTAGTAGTAGTAGTAGTCGTAGTAGTAGTAGTAGTAGTAGTAGTGGTAGTAGTGGTAGTAGTAGTGAGTAGTAGTAGTAGTAGTAGTGGTAGTAGTGAGTAGTGGTAGAGTAGTAGAAGTAGTAGAAGTAGTAGTAGTAGCAGTAGTATTAGTCTTTGACTTAATGTTTTACGTAGTTTTTGTTTGACCATTGAGATTTCAGGCAGGAGTTTAAAAAATTTACACTTGTAAAAGTGACAGGTTAGTAATTTTATTCATTTTTAAAAGTTAACTCTAGTCAACTTTAAGATATTTCTTTTTATTGGTTTCGAAGAAACAAACTAATCTGACTGTTTTAATTGTACCAGCTCTCCTAGATAAACATCATGCAGCAAAGAAGGACCTACGGAAACCCATCCCCGGAGAGTCGTGAATGCCTTTGACAAGATGAAAAACCCGTAATAATTGGCTACCTACCCAAAAGACCAGTTTTAAACGTGGTTCTATGACATCGACTTACCCTTGCTGCTGAGTGTTCAACGTTAGCTGGTTGGAATACCAGCGGATCCCGGTCCATTGAGTAAGTGGGGGGTTCACCGTAGCGAGTTGAGGTCTCAACACTGACATCACCACCAAGACCGGAATAATCAGTCCAATTAGAGAACCATGGACTGGCATCCCGATGGAAGGACCAGCCACGAACAGAATGGCCACCGCTATCAGCAGCATTTCCACGGCCGCTGTAGGCCAATCCACTGCCTTTGGCGGGTAAATGAAGATGCGGTGAGGGAGTGTGCTGATTTTGCTGGTACTGCTGCGCTGACTGTCGTGGTGAATACGCCGCATTTAAATTGGGGTTCCAGTCGGGATACCACGCGTTTTGTGGCTGTTGTTGTTGTTGATGATGTTGTTGCTGATGTTGTTGTTGTTGTTCCATCGAATGAAGTGGCAAATCGGCATTGGTCTGCGCGGAACCCAAGTTATGGCGAGAGGCCCTATTGCCTACTCCACCTCCGAAGGAGGCCCGCCGACTTGCGTTGGGGAGGTAGCTAGGATCTATAGCATCCCAGCCGAAACCGAGATACCCTTCCCTTTTTATCAACGGGGAACCAAATGCAGGATAGTTAGAGTAGTGGGAGTACATTTGTGCGGTTTCTAGGGAAGCGCCTCGTGAAGGTAACTCCGTAGGATAGAGGTGGTTCCGAACACCGAAACGACTGTTAGGCGGCATGGAGGAGCCATGGGAGACCACGTTATCCATGAAGGTGCCATCGTGTGAGATACCACGGCTCTTGCTGCCCAGGCTGCCACCTCGATTGCCGCGGACGCGGCCGCCACGACGATCAAAGAAACCGGGGGAGCCACCCATGGGGAAGTCACCTTTTCCGTCATCTTTCCCGCCTCTACACACTCCACCACCGCCAGTTGGATCACGAAAAACGTTGCTGAGACCTGTACCGGCACTGCCTCCACAAGGGCGATTACTCCAGCTCTCACCCTTGTGTTTCTTGTTGGCATAAACCTGAAATGGTTAAATAATTCGATTAACGAAACCCACCTACTGCATGAGTTGCAGTAGTTCAAATAAATGCATGAAAATGCCACCTGCCTCTGCTCCATGAACAGTCTTCACGTGTTTTCGCAACGAGCTCGGGTCAGTGTACCGTTTTGAGCAGCCAGCAACCTTGCATATGTAGGGTTTTTCATTACTGTGTGTTCGATTCTGATGTTTTGCTCTGTCCGAAGCATTGCTAAAGGCCTTATTACACCCCGGCACCTCGCATTGGTAGGGCTTTTCTCCGGTATGTGAACGAAGATGGGTTTTTAGGTTCTCCAGTCGCGAATACCGCTTGGAACAGCCTTCAAACTGTGGGAAATAAAAAAAGCATTCAGTACTCAGTAATATATATTAAATTTTTTCAACGGCAGAATAATATGTAGGTTGGTTTAGTGGTTCAGTCAAGGCTCAACTAAAACCCCAGACGTTAAATGCTCGCCTTTGGAGCAAACATGTTCGTTATGGTTGTCGTTCAGAAAGTGCATAACCCGATTTTATCTGGAACAGTAGTGGAATGGTGGAATCAGTACATTCTATTTCTGCAATTGTGTCTACCATCCCTTCTGTGCCCGCCAGGTTCTTGAACAATGCACTTCCCTGGGGTTACTTCAAACAATCTCGGCCGGGTGTTGGTGTAACGAAAGACGTCATTAATTACGCAGAGCTGATTCAGCGAACAGAAGCTGTTGACAATTTCTCAGACTCTGTTTCTGGGTGGGCGAAACACACACGTGGGAACGACGTCGTCCGGACGAGGACCGATGACATTGAGCTCTTCCCCCCCCACACCCCTACCAGAGCACACTTTAAATCACACTTGCATCCTCTACCACCGAGAATACCAGCGTTAGTGTTGTCGCACACACACACCCCCCGCTCAACTGACGAGCCTCTTGTCAGTGAGAAGTCCTGAGAAGCTAGCGGCTTGTCGCGCTCTTTTGGCCCCCACCAACCTGAACGATTGTCTCAGTCTCCGCCACGCCGAGGACATTGACAGTATGGAAGCACGCGCGCAGGAACCCGAACTTCTTTGAAGTTTCCGGTCGCCACGACATGCGATTCACGGGGTGAGGAGAGTGACAAGTCCAAAGCTATGCGCCCAAGGGGCGTTTATCTCTTCTCACAGATTGGTTATTGCATTAGCGGCATGCCATGAAATTCAACCATTTGGAGATTCGAGAGAGGGACGCTCTCTGAACTCTTGAGGCAGAACAATTACGAATCAAGCTGCTGCGCACCAAGGTGCCAACTGATGGGGCGGGATATCAGAAGACTGTGGAAGCTCAGTAAAATATGAGAGGGGGTGATGGAGAGAGTTGAGTAGCGCAGTCAGTGGCTACAGTGAGAGTTCGTGCGTCCTAAAGGGTTTTTAGAAAATAGTGAAGAGGATCATGAACCAGGACAAAAATATGCCCAAGAGTCCTTTCCCATATTCCTGATCCATTTCTTTCTCTCCTGAACTATGACATGTCATAAAAGAGGAGAATTTTAAGTTCATGTTATGGATGCCTGGTGAGGAGTGTGTACAGAGTTTTACGAAATATTTTCATAACTAAGGGTCTTAATAGGCATCCAAAACTCTACTTAAATCGCAGATTATTCTTAGTTTTCTGACTCCCCTATAAAGTTCATCGCCTCTTTTAAAAGGCTCGAACAAAAGACAAGTACTTGTAGTAGTTTTGTCTAAAACCATGTCGGATGGGAATGTAACAATTGACAGAAAGGATTATTTCAATTTGAAAAATCCTCAAATATGAACTTCCAGCACGTTCGTTTCAATCCGGCAATTTTTAATACACGCAGACCACCTGCTAGTTTCGCCATATTCAAGTAAACACCCGGTTCGAACCTCGGGTCATCCAGAACTGGAGCTGAGTATGCCTGACTGACGATAATTAATAAGCCAAAAAGACCACTACAGTCTCCCTTGTCTTTTTCAGTACTTCCTCCTATGTGCATATTACCAGTCGCTATACAACTGTCTGTGAGGGTTCTAGATTGAACCCAAAAGTAAAAAGGGACGGGCATGTTCCATAACCTGATCGATGAACGTCCGTTACCATAGTTACTATTTCTGATCTCAACAGAAATTGTAACGGGACGTTGGAGTACTTAACGTTCAATGACCAAATAACATAGGTTTGAATCCCAGGTCACTCAGATCTGAGGTTGGGTATGACGGACTGATGACCGTTAACAGGCCTGTTAACGGTCTCGTTTGTCTTTCTGGGTGCTCCTTCCTGCAGGCTTCCTTTTTTTCATGCGCGGAAGAATTTTAAAGAAGGGCATATTTAATGGGCAAGTTTTGAACGAACTCTTACTTGCTTACTTTTTTTGTGAACCTAATTAGACCTTTTGTGAAGGAGCCTGGTATCCCAAGTGCCTAGTTGAGCAGTTGAGAACGAAGCCTCACAGTCAAACCCCCACACGAGTATGTTCTAGCCACTTAACGCAAATATCGCTGTTCCGACTAAAAACGGCAAAGCTGGATTTGGGGATGCGTCGATGAACTTGACAGAGTCTACTATGGGACAGCATAATCCAGACAGAGCGATCTCGTCTCCACGTACAGAACCGTGGAGTAAGATGGCATATGTGAAAATTTATGGTGAATTAAGATTCTCAGGCAGAACTTATTCAGGTGATTTAGAAGGCCTGGAATTGTTTGGACTTGCGCATTTATGGAGAGTCATCTAACAGACGTAGGAGGTGGATTATGCATACATCATCAGCGTTCCGGCCAAAGAGTACAAGAGCATGTCACAAGAAAATGTCTTGCTAGTGACCTAAGAAATGTTATGATGCATTCTCCGGAAGCAAAAGGCCTACATCTTCAAGCTTAATTTGCTTACATCTTCAAGCTTACATTTCAAACAGGAGTTGGCATCCAACCGCTTCCTTGACCCAGACGATCGTCCGATTTTAGTCCTATGGAACTGGAAACAAGCGTTCGATAATCTGTGTGTTCTACCTTACCCAGCTTTTCCGACACCCCCTAATAAGGTGGAGTCAGTGGCTCGATATAATCAGTAAAGACAAACGGCAATTTTGGTGAATAAAGCCCACCGATCGATCGTGGGACTCACGCATTCCGTTCTGCCTGCGGCTCACTTTGGAGCCCCACCAACAGCCGCACAGCGGCTAGTAGGACATAAACGACAAATAGAAGGGAGACTGGAATGATCAATACTGACTGGTAAGCCATCATCAGCTAGCCATGCCCAACCCCAGGTGGTGCACCACCCAAAGCTCTAACCTGCGATCTTTTATTTAGAAGTCCAACGCTATAACCCACTGCGCTACGGGCTCATTGTCTTACGGGTTTCGATCGGGAATAGTAACGTTGGTGGATGGACGCTCACCGATCTGTTGCGAGATTCACTCGTCAATCACATGGAAACTGCCAAAAAATAGACGGCAAACGAGGTTTAAATCTATTTATCTTGCCCCCTTTAGGGCAGCCCCTTCTCTCCTTGTGCTGCAAAGTTTTCCTTGTACCAAAAACGCTCCTAAGCTGAGTCGAGCCTTAAAGTTCATTAACCATTAGATGACCTGTTGAGGGAGTCATCACTTTCCTAATACATAGGCTTTTAAGACTTCAACAGAGAGAAAACTTTGTTTTCTACTTGATTTTGCTGAAGCTTCAGTGATACTTACCAAACTGCTTTGCATCCACCTATTTAAGGTAAAAAATAGGCGAAGTTAGTGTTTGGGAGGTTAGTGGGCTTGAAATTATGAAAACCGGTGTTTCTTAAATATAATTGAGCACGACAGTCGGAAAATTGTAATTGACCCAGCTCTAACTTTTCGAATATGTTAGTCAGAAATTTCCTACTAAATAAAGTTATATACTCCCAGTAGATTATAATAATGTTGATGATGGTCGCAAAGGCCGTTGGGTCAAACATATAAAGTCATGAAGGATTGACTATCCATGACAGTAACGCGTGTACGAGTAGACAGATGGGAACTCAATATTAACTATTGGTCTATTTGAGGCACGAACTTTCGCAAACGAAGGAGTAAGCGCAGTTAAAATCCTCGAATTTCGGTAAAGTCGGCCCCTGTGGCAGTCAACTGGGCCCCCGCGGCCTGAGGCAATGTCATCGCACCCTTCTAGCCGACAGATTTCATTGGCTACGACACGCGTAACATCAAGCAGTCATGTTGCGTGCACATTCTGTGCGCTGGACGCACGATTTAACTCGATGTACAGCCCTGTATGAAAACTGCATCAGCAAAAGTTAAGAAGGATGTCGAACATGATGCTTTACTGTTTTAAAAACAGACAAAAATAAATAAAAAGTGAAAGTCCTATAGAACTCACAATGCATTTGTGTGGCTTTTCGCCCGTGTGTCGACGCATGTGCACCACCAGCATGTACTGGGCCTTGAAAGGCCTGGCGCCACGGACGCACTCACGCCAGAAGCAGACGAAACTCTTTTTGTTACCCGCAATATGTTCGTTGCTGATATGCTAAACGGTAGGGCAAGAAGAATGTGGGTTGGTTAGCGTGGCTCAGACGTAATCTCCTTCAGGAGACAGAAACAAATAGAAGTGAGTTGCTATTGGGTCACCCATAAAACCAGGAGGAGGAAACACTTCGATTATTCCTTCCCTCACCTTGACGAGTTCGTCCTGAGAATCAAATTGGCATTGACAAGTGCCCCATCGGCAGGTCGTCTCGACGAAATCCGGATCACCCTCCTGCGGTATGCGACCATCCTCATCCATGAGTTCGTCGTCATCATCTTCCTCGCCTTCACCCTCCTCCCCGGAGAGGATACTGCTGGCGAGACAGCCTGCTGACAGACGTGAAGACATAATCTTCATAGCGGATGTCTTAATACTAGCCACTTCGGCTGCGCCCTCGGATTTCAGTTGCAGATCAGATATGTTCTCGGTTGTGTCGCTATTATTGGTCACGTTGCCACTCTTGTTCTGACCACTACCTCGGCGGGTAAGTGAGCTGCGCCCAGGGTTAGTCGAAAGATCCTCGCCAAAATCATGCGCGGTCGCCGGAGACCTTCGGATTCGTTGGTGTTGGTCGATCTTTGGCGTCGGATCACAATTGGCGGTAGCGGTGCGTGGAGGACAAACTTCCTTGGAGATATTTCGCGAGTAGCCGCGTGCAGCAGCGGCAGCTGCTGCTGAGGCAGAATTTAGCCACCAGGCTGTGGAGGCCCCAGTAGCGTCGTGGGTGAATCTGCGAGCCGAATCCCCCTCCGAGGGCAAGGGGTTCCCTATGCCTTGTGAATGGAAGGCAGACATCTCAGTAGGTGTGCTCAGTTCCATAGGAATGTTTGGTCTGAAGGTCCTCCCTGCAGCCCCAGAGGTAACTGGCGGAAGAGGTGGATAGAATTGGTGCGGAGCCAGTGTTCCTGTCGGTGACATTGGTGGCTGTTGTTGATGCTGCTGCTGCTGTTGGGATAGAGATTTGTGTGCCTGCAGGGCGCTGTGATAGAACATCATAGCATGAGCCTGTTGGGAGAGCATAAAGTTGGAGGACGACTTGTTTGAAAGTGGCACGGCTGTGCCAGAGGAGGGGAAAAGAGGCGGAGCTACTCCGCTGGCTGAGGCCGGAGAGGAGCCATCGGAGGATGGGGAAGTTGCGGAGGCGGGGGCGGAGCCCGAGCCGTCGCCACCACCACCACCGCCACCACCACAACAGATGCCACCTTTTGCGGGCCAACCGCTCGCGTTACCGAAACTCGGCGGCACCGGTGGCCCAGTGCGACCGGACGCAGCCGCAGCCACGGCAGCGGCCGCTGCTGCTGCAAAGGCCGCCATTGCAACTGCGGAGGAGTTCTGATTAGAAGCAGCTGCCGCCGCCGCTGCGGCTGCGGCCGCTGCTGCTGCTTTCGCATCCGAGGAGGAATTGGTGGCACCGGAGACGGTACTGTGGAATGCAGAAGACGATTGTGCCTCCGCGGAGTTCTGAAGACCAAAGGGGAAAAATAGGGCAGAAGATCTGCCAGCTTCGGAGCTGGTGACGGTAAAGGGGGACAACCCTGTCCACCGCGACTGCTGCCGCTACTATTTGGAGTGCTTCCGGGCAGGGAGCGGTGACCAGATGCGTATCGTGGGTGGTTGGACGGCCGCCTTGAGGAGAGACCCTGTGGTGAACAACCGAAGGCGGAGTTATCTGTACCATTGCCGGTCCACCGGCCAAACATCGGCACAGGACTTGCGCCCAGAGAAGCTATGTGTAGGAAAGGAGCAAAATATTGATAATAAATCTAGCAGTTAATAAGGCTGTATATCGGTGTTCAACCGCGAGTAAGTAGGTTTAAAAAGTGAATAAGTCTATGCTTCCGCGTTTAAGGCGCAGGTGGGGGAGCGAACGGCTTCTACGTCTACAAGCGCCGTCCGCTGAACTCTGTAGAAACCACCAACACAACGGGAAGCAGGGATGTTTTACACGTGATTTAGATTATAGAGAGTGGCCTGCACAATGTCTGCTCGTTTCCGTTCTCACAACAAGTATGTTAAAATAATGAGAGTCGGTCAGAGCGACTTGATGTGGTCTTGCGGGCGGGAACCGACCTACCATAAAGACTGCGCCCGCGAGTACCGCAGGTGTGCTCTCGTCTCTATCGCTAGGCTCTAGAATTCGTTTACTCTAGTGCTATATTAGTTAGAGTTGCTATGAGACAGTACTAAGGAACCACTGTGTAATTGAAAAACGTATCACATTTATCATGGTGGAGAACTGGCGCACACGCTCGACCTCACTATAGTATTGGGCACTAGTAGCAAGGGGAATCCAATGCGACTAAAGGTGAGACTAGCACCTGGGTTCGCAAACGCCAAACAAGACAAATGTTAGTGCGGTAGTACGTTAAGTATGAGTGGAAAGGTTATCAGTCTCATCAGGCCGTCTTCGTACAACTGCCCCTTGTTAGGGACCACAGCTTCGTCATAGATAAACAGCGCAGCTGAACGGAGGGGGAGAAATCTGTGCAGGACATGGGGAACCTATGCTGGTTTAAAACCAGGACAGCTGTAAGGTTATCTACGCCGAACTAACGGGGTGGGAGGGTGGGGAATGGAATACTCCAGGCAGACGGTTTGATTTTTCATCTTTCATATACTTCTCCCACTTGCCGCTTTCAATGGGCTGCAGGAGGCAAAACGTAGACGCGCATATCTACACACTACGAGAAGGAAAACAAAGAAACCCATCCACACGCACATAACGGGCACGCCACCACAGTCGACCACCGCCGGTGTTACCACCGCCGCCACCAACACCACCGCCACCATCTTATGCTGACTGCTCACGTCGCCAGTGTGGCATGCGCGAGCGGCCTGGCGGTATGCCACACACGCGCTGAGCAGGAGGAGGAGGAGGAGGAGGAGGAAGAGATGATCTCCTTTCTCCTCTGCCGGTACGACGAGGGCGGTCACAATGGTGTCGTCGATAGCGGGAACCGTGGACAGACGCCGAATTTGAAACGGTGCGAGTGTGTAGTGGGTAGAGTGGCAGAAATTGGATCTGGAAAGCCACGAATTCAGATGGTAGGTGATAATGTGCCAAGAGAAGGACAGAAATCAAAACCGGGTGGAAGAATAGGGACGCAATCCATTGGGAGGCGAAGTAGGAGTGCTGATGCAAGATGCGAAAGGCGTAGTCTAGTGGAGTCTTCATAACCCTTCTCCCCTCCCAGCTATCCAAAGGAAATATTAAGGGACAGAGACCCCAGACAGAGACAGAGGCGACTCATTGCACAAATTTATCGCAGAAAGAGGTCGGCGGTAGGTTTGGAAGCTGTAAAGATTAACAACATGCAAAAATTGAAGACAAAAGAATGATATTGTATTATGATGATTGATGATGATGACGATGATGATGATGATGGTGGTGGTGGTGGCTGTGGCGATGAGGATGATTATTAGTATTATTAGTATTAATATTATTATTATAATAATGAAGACGATGAAGATGGTGGTGGTGTTGGTGGTGGTGATGATGATGAGGAGAAGGAGGGAGGGAGGAGGGAGGGAGGAGGAGAAGGAGGAGGGAGGAGGAGGAGGAGGAGGAGGAGGAGGAGGAGGAGGAGGAGGAGGAGGAGGAGGATGATGATGATGATGATGATGATGATGGAGATGATGATGATGATGATGATGATGATGATGATGATGATGATGATGATGATGATGATGATGATGATGATGATGATGATGATGATGATGATGATAGATGATGATGATGATGATGATGATGATGATGATGATGATGATGATGATGATGATGATGGTAGATGATTGATGATGATGATGATGATGATGATGATGATATGATGATGATGATGATTTTGACTGGCAATCAACGACGACGACAGAGATGAGTCAGTAGAATTTTGAAGACGGATTATGGAAAACGAGGGTAAGCCACGGAGAATGAAGAGTGGATGGAGAGAAGCGAAGCAAACAGAATGAACAAGCAAGTGGGAATAATGGATGAATACAAGGAAGTGAGAGACCTTGATCCCCGAGAGGACATTTCGTCTTGTTCACTAGCCGCAATGAGTGTGATGATTTTGTAAATACGAAGAAAAATGAAACGCGAGAATCATTCCAAATTTTTATGTATAGAATAGTCAGGAATTAGCTGAACGAACGATTTTAGAAGATGCTACGGGCAAAAAGCAGGATAACGGAAGGCATTAAAATGAGTCAGTAGGAAACATGGTAGTGTTAAATGAACTTGAGGAGCGATTGACTCCGCGTCACTGAGCCATCTTTACTAGACCCGTTCTACAGGCGAAGTGCAAACTTTGGGCTTTGTTAGGATCCGAACATGCAAGGTAAGTGTGGCCACACGCTGACCTTCGCTATAGCAGCTCATGCCCATAAATTTTAACCGAAATGGCTGCTATGCGATCTCTGCAGCAGCACTTGGACAAACACTTCGCAGCACTTAATGCGTCAGATATGCGCGCGCGAATCGAAACTCCTGCTTCGGCTGACGCCACTAAATTTCACTGGCATCAACACTGCGTGCTGTGGTATTGAAAACGTTTTCGGATGACGATGCAACAGGCATGGCTCCAGTCTCCATTTTCGACCCATGTCACCGGTTAATATGCTGAAAAGGTACTGTAGAAGTTGACAGTGTTCTTCTTATTTGAAACTCAACTGTGCTGCTATCGTACGCGTGGATTTGTATAGGCTGAATGCAAGTGCAAAGGATTTATTTTAGCATTTTTGAACGAGTTTCGGTGATTTGCGTCGACGGGCTCACCTGCCGTCTGGACACATATTTCCCGGCAGGAACATGAATTTGATTGAACAAAATGAAGCAGCATGCTCCCAAAAGTATCTTCCAGCTTTCTTCCGGCAGCGTAACCTATAAGAGCAGCATAAACACGGACACTAGAGGTAGGTGAGGACCTTTATGCTCACTATCCTTCAGGTCAGTCAATGTTGACTCTACCGTGCTGCCCGCTTTGATGCCAGTGGGTTGCTCTTCCATTGGCGATAAGGCATGCAGCCGTCATCAATTTGGGTAAAATTTACGCTCTTGGAAAGCGTTTAATATTGTCCCAGAGATCATCTCCTCACGGAAAGACGCAACATACTGCCGATATGGCCTTCTTGACAGTCAGCTTCGTAATATTCACAGCAAGTGTAATAGGAACTTGTCTTCCATAGAACCAATGCATTCATTCTAACGTGGACAGGTGAAGAAGCGCATCACAAATACGTCACCTTAGTCAACCTTACTGACATCTGGAGTGGACTTCTTTTATCGATGATTTATTGTATGTCCTGGCAAGACAGGGATAAGAACGCCCGTAATGCCGGTGGTTGCGCAAACTTCCAGAAAAAAAATTGTTACTTAAGTTAAAATTAGTGGATTTTAGCCCAGTATTGCTAAGGTTAGAACTAAGGTTAAGGTTAGACAATGCTGATTAGGTAACCTTCATATATTGACAGGCCGCCTGTATTACGGGAGGAAGACAGGGGTCATTCTTCGTGTCATACCGGGCTAGGGGTGGGCTAAAAAATTTTTCACGCTTTTACGTTAAGGCTGAAAGGCGCGAACTTCACAACAAGCTTACGAACTTTTAGAATTCTATCAAGGAGTTCCGGACCCAAGCGCTGAATGCAGAGATTGTGATGAATTCGCTAGCTGAGGGAGAACCAGTGAAACATGTTCACGAAAGTCTTGTTTCGACAATTTACTCAAGTAACGCGACAGAATCCTTCACTCAACGCTCTGCGCTTCACAGCGATTCCGCTGACGAGTTTGTACGCAAGATCGCTGACATTGTAAATTTGGCAGACATACCGGAGTCCTAAAGCAACAACCGTTTAAATGTTAACTGGTTTCTGGAACAGACAGTACAGTTCAACAATGCAAATTCGCACCATCGGCGAAGCCACAAACAGATCAAATGCGTGTTCGGTGTAGGCCGCTTGAGTTGTGCATGTGTTTCCTTTTCGCGCGCATCATCCCGTTTAATCTGATAGGAGTTTTTAAACGCTGAACCTAGTATAACGAACATAGCTTACTTAACAGTCAGGAAATTCCCCAGGTCCCAGACTCAGGACCTCCCAATTTTAACGTTCTCCACCGCCCAAACTCGTATAGAGAAATACCGAGCAAGATGCAGACAAGTGGTACGTGGTTGTTTCTAAGTAGGAAATTCGTCACTATAAGAGGACGGCATATAGGTACCAGCTGAAAGATGGCCATAAGATCCATGCTGGAGACTCCACTGCGAGAGGTACGCATCGCCTGGATCACACGGGAACCCGGGTAGGATGTCCAAGAGGTCGGACCGAGGGGACTGTGAATTGACCTTCGCGCTGGTAACGCTGCCGCTGCTCCAGGCGCGCATACCCAGAGCTGCGGTGACCAGGATAGGGACGATGCCGCTCCTGAAGCTTCCGTGGGAGGTGGTTTGAATTGAAACCCTCCCAGGCTCTCACCGTATGGTCCGTGACTCTGGACTGCGGACCCAGTCCGAGCGGAAGCCCAAGTGGGTGGGCGGAAGGGCGTAGGATCGCAAAGAGATTGAACGGTTGGCCACCGCCTCATGGCCCGGCGGTAGCATTGCTGGGGTCTCGGCCTTCCAAGAGGATTCTAGAGAGCAGGATAAAAGGACTAGCAGTAGTACGAGTCAATGCAATCAATAAGTCTGGGCGTCTACCCATTTATAGAAGGCCCTTATTTCATCTAAAACGCGCATTAGATTCCGCCAGCAAATCCAACGCCTGATATCGCTGGCTCTACTTGAGGCAAAGTCAACCCGGAAATTTTCCGGAGCCCAACCGATGGACTCCTCGTAGCATTTTTCTGAAAGGTCGCCTGAACAAGAGACCTGTGGCCTTCAAGGAGCTAGTTTCATCCTCTGTCGTCCAAAATGCCATCTCTAATGACAGGCTCGAGTTTCAACATCACCTGCGGCAGGTAGCAGAAATAATTACCAAGAGAGACGTGGCAAACTACCTAAATTTGCTGCCCTCCTATATTTGTAACGTTGGGATAATTGGCTTTGTCTTTCTATTAGTATAAGAAGCCAAACAACAGCACTTCGTGGCTGAGGATAGAAGGAGAACTTAAGTAACAGTGCAAAACTGAGCCACCTTTGGCGGGTTTGAACATGGACAAAAGACGAGCTTTCTAATATAACCAGCGCTCTAACCCGATCTAAAAGACCTTGACCTAGGTCACTCCAGCCCAATTACGAATGCACAATTTGTGAAATAACGGCTGACCGCCTTAACATATTTTCCCAATGCAACTATAAATCCATCAGATGGCAAGTTAAAATAATAGATAACCTAGCCTTAGTTTGAAAAACTTGGAGTTTGCTTTGGAGCCTCGCAGATCAGGTGGGTAAATTGCTGTCAATCCTTTTGCCACTTCTATGGCGGAATCAAGCCCATCGGGATGGCTGGATTAATTTGGGCAGCCGGGGAAAGCCCCCAACCAAAAACCTATGAAAATACGAATTATAAGCCCGAGCAGTGGCGATGACAGGTCCGGGCCGTGGCGACACTCTCGCACTTGTAGCAGCAAAGTCCGCAGTTTGGGCGCTCGGCAAAACAAAAGGGCGAAAAAATGACGCAGCAGTTACGGCCACCGGAGGCAAGTCATGAAAGCGGCGCTGGTCTCTTGTTGCTTCTGTACCGGTCTCATCCCTCCTCTTCCTCCGCTTATTGAAGAGATCACTTGCCGGTCGTCAAGACCCCTGTCTCACTCCAACTTGGCCTACAAGTTCGGCTGAATTTTAGCAGCAGATATGGGGATAAATCCAGAGTTGCTTTAAGTCCCATCCGTCTATCACAGGGGTAGCTCCAGGCTTTTAAAATTTTTTCAATTTAGCCCCATTAGTGATAAGCCTTCATCGATATAGTGAAACAGCATCCTTTCTCGCGCTTCTAGCTGACACCCTCACTTATGCTGCGATTCCAGCGCCGCTGAGAGGGGCTCGCTTCGTCGGTGGTCCTCACCAATTTGAGCACGTAGACGGACCAGCAGTCATAAGCTAGCTGTCCTAATGTAGATTTTACGCGGTACGTTCGACCGTCGTAGCCCGACGATGTCGCATACCCATGAGCAGTATAGGGAAGGTGACTTGGCGCAAATTAGTTGTAAGTGATAGAAGATTTTCACCGACATAACGCACTCAATTTTCCCTTAATCGCCTGTGCCCGGTGTCAAGACTGGGGTAGTATGCGTTGTTCGTTTTGTATTAGAATTTCGCATCCCAGAATAATCGCCTGTCACACTCGTGTTGGTCCAGCCCTGTGGGCCTGTTTGGGCATGTTGTAGCGGCCAATTAAGGACACTGATCGATACCCGTCGAGTAAAGTAAGAATGCCGCTAGCTCTGGTGTTTACGACTGTCAGACGTCAAACATTGTCGGTTTTAGTATCCTGAATCCTCCTTAATAAAAAAACAGGGTTAGGGACTTCCATAAGGTTTCATACCATTAGATTTTCGTTTTAATTGCAAACTAAGCATAGGATCATTATCGATCTTTACAACGTCGACCAGGTTGATCTTCGGAAACTTTCGATCATCTCAAAAGAAGTGGAGCCAGAATGCGAACCTTTTTGAGGGTTCATCAGATGATTCGTAGGAGACTGCTCTGTACATCTCCATATGTATAACGTGATACTGTTGATACTCTAATCTATGGGTGGTGGTGGATCAAAATTTGGCAACCACAAAAGGTCATTACTTTGTAAAACTGTCGCAGTCATTGAGGGGTGTGTTTGGTGTGCATCATGCGGATTGGCTTTGTTCTCTCTTTGACCTTAGTGTGTGGCAAAACTTGTTGGTGGTCATGAGTATTTGTAACTGTGTAAGAATATAACTAGTTGCGATTCGAAACCCGTCGGAGAGACTGACCGCAAGTTGATTAAGGAGTCATTCAACTCCGGCCGAGAGTTCGTACGGTGAAACCGAGCTGTCCTTTTCTGACGTCACTTCGATCGACGCATGCTGGCCCTGCTGTTCGCTGTAATTTGGGGAGAGGGCCATGGAGAGGGCACGGTGGACGTAAATAGGACCAGGGATGGGTCGATGCCGGTGGCGGGGGGGTTGTTCTCCGCCCTCCTTCTGTGCGCTGACTAACGGAGCAGCGCTTTACCGCCGCTGGGGGTGATGGCATGAGTAGCTGGTAGAAAATCAATAATCCCAGGACACCCTGACTTGGGCCGCGTGAAATGCATTGCACTTGTGCGCTTGTTAATGGAAACATACCTGTTTGAAACGTCACTGCTATCTAGCGATCTTCTCTCCTCCTGCTCGAACTCTTCGATAAACTGACATTGGTCCACCATATGGGTTTTTAGATTTTAGCTACATGGCCCTCTTAAGGGTCAGAAAGTGGAATTTCGGGGGCTATCTAAGGCTGTTTGCCATCGTTCTCTTCGGGCTCGGTTGTTCGACGTTGAATGATGCTTTGGTCTGCGAACTTAGAAGCTGCTCTTCTGGCAGTCTGCAAGGCATGGGAATAGGGCCAGTGAGATGGTGTCGTTTAAATTCCAGGGAGGTTATTAGTACCATTAATGTTAGGGTTAGGATAGAACACGGAAATATGTTTCCTGGGAGTCAGCGCAAGGTCAGCCGAGCGATTCCTGTTCTCGATCTTAATTTAATATAGACCAGTGAGGACACTCTTTTGCGGATTTTTTAGAGAGAGAGCTACGCTTTTTATTTTGAAAGTAAAAATTCGAATTTCAGCAAAAGGTCTTCCATTCACCGTGAAGTCGTCCTTGAATGGTCTCAAAATATCTGATCAATTTGGACGTCCAAAATGGTGCCAGTGCGCGGATGACCTCATGTTTGTTTTGTTCGAATGTTAAATAGGGTTAAAATTCAGTATATAAATGGGTGAAGTAGGCCAATCGACGTACATATGAGAGTAGCTCACATGCGAATGGAGAGGAAAGATGGGGTAAATTTTAGCCCGCCATAGATCAAATGGGAGGTTATCTGACTATTAAATACTTTTAGCCAACTTCTTCCAGTTGAATATCAACCATCCGTGTGGAATGGGAGGGTGGGTAGCAATGGTTCATGAGGGTAGCATGTGTTCGTGAGTACTTTACGGAAGCGAAACACAGTGACTGACAGTCGCGGAACTTTGCACGTGAGCTGCGATATTCGTGGTGTAGTGGTCAGAAGTGGGGTGGGGGCGGCGGTTCGAGCCAGTGTTTTCTGACCGCGTGACACTTACCCCGCGGTCTGAATGCGCATACCGTAGTTCGGTTGGTTACAAGTGACTGCCGCCGAGAACAAAGGTGGTAGGTCCCGTGGTGGCTGCGTAATCGCGAACCCTGTGGGGTTTACGTTTTCTGACAATGAATTGACCCATTACAAGAATCGCTTATTTGGCCCCGGAACGTGCTGCCCAATTATAAATGCGGCCCTGTAACGATTCCAGGAAGGGTACATATTACCGTATCCTATCCCTAACACTATCCCTTATATAAACTTAAACCGTGGTTTCCTGTGGCTCAGTCTTAGTCATAATGAACGTTAATCATACGTTTCCTAGCCCCTCAATTGAACTTTTAACCTTAACTTCACGCTAGCCCTAACGATAACCTACTCCTATTTTCTGGCGGGGGTGGTGTTGGTTAGTGCCCGCATGTCCTGATTAGGAGCATGTCATCCTTACTGATACCATGTTTGAACCCTTATTCCACACTATAGGTGTAGTGCAGCATTGGAGTAGCATTCGGGAAAAGAAGAGCTCTAGTCTGTTGGGTAACTCAGCAAATATGGGTAGCTTTGGGCAATTCTTTCGAAAATAAAGGTGTATTGCTAATGTGACGACAATACCTAAGATCTGTCATACTCACAACTTGAGGCGAATTTGGTTTGAGTACTACTGAATTGTTCGTTAGCGGTATTGAAGGATATTTGAGGTAACAGGAATTGCACGAGTATGGAACGTCAACAGGGAAACACTGCGGATCGGCAATCAATTCGAATGATCGCAAATGCCCGCTATCCTTCTTCTGTGGTCTATTAAAACTGGTCTCAATAACGGCCATCCGAAACGGTCTTTCTCGGATGACGAGCTAAAAATGATGTCAACTGGTAGCCAATATTTGACAGTTTTCTGGAGGAGGATAACCTGTCAAGGTGTTTACGTCAAGGGGTTACTTGACATAGTCGAGTGCGTGGAGCACAATTGTACTGGAGAGATAGATGGATAGATATAGACATGATAGAGAGGAGATAGAGATAGAGATAGAGAGATAGATAGAGAGAGAGAGAGAGAGAGAGAGAGAGAAAGAGAGAGAGAGAGAAGAGAGAGAGAGAGAGAGAGAGAGAGAGAGAGAGAGAGAGAGAGAGAGAGAGAGAGAGAGAGAGAGAGAGAGCAGACGCACAAAAGTCCTCTTACTTGCCACTCAGTTATCTCCACACCAACATCCGTTTCACCATCCTCCAAATAAGGAATCCTATGGTGAGTAAAGGGACCAAGGTCAATGTTAGGCATCTTTCCTTTTCCTTCGAGCCATGAAGTGAAATTCTGTCCCATGGAAAGGGCT